>ML811488.1:29472-42102 GCA_009831015.1 Picea engelmannii
CTTTTTATGAGGAGTTCTTTTATGTAATGAGTACCTAAAATAGCCAAGTTGTCGGGACTCAAATTTTTTGTCATTACAGTTAGGCTTAAGGGGGGGTGTTGGAGCATAAACCTGACTTACATTATTTTATACCTATCTTAGACTCCTAGATCTTGGTTAATACATTCATTTACACTTTATTTCACCTAATTTGGCCACATAGAGAAGAAGGGTGCCTCATCCCTAGATTTTAGGGAAAACTGTTATTTTTAGATCAAGACTCAACTCCCAGTTCTTGATTTTCTTGATTTTCTTGATTTATTCATGATTTATTCCAACTCCCCCATGCAAAAACTCATCTATTATTGGGGAATGCGCACCTCCTCTTTGAGTGAGATATTTATTCCTTAATTAATGATTTTTGTCGTTACGATTATTAGTAACTATTATTTCGGGTCGGTGAAGTGAGTTGGAATTGCTTCTCTTGTCAGTTAAGTGAGATTAAGTGAGCTAATGTGCATCACTTGACTCTTGTGGACATTAATGAGTGTGTGAAATGTATCTTTAGTGATCTAGGTCAAACTATGTGGTCTCCCTTAGCTTATGACACCTATTTTAGCTATTTCTAGCTTTTTTTTACTAGAATTTCTATGTTGGAAATTCTATATATTCACCTCCTCTCTTCTTTTTGAGGATGGTTGCTCATGTATATTCATTTTTTTATTAATATAATTCTCTGATTTATGGAGAAAAAACTTTCTCTCATCTCTTGAATATCAACAAATTGTATGTTTTCAATTTAACTAGAATTCTAGATCTATCGGGGTTTCTGTAGGAATTCTACAATAAGTTGTGTTTTCCTTCCAAACTTTAGTTATGAAGTCTTGTGAATGTATTAATTACTTATGAAGTCTTTCTTCACATTCACAAAGAAAGATTCAAATTCCACGTCAAAAGTTATATCAAAGTTCTATCAACCTTGATACAATTCATATATTATCATTAAGCGATATGATGTATATGTCCTTTGTCATCTTGCAATCCAACCTTGAGAGTAAAGTACGATCTACCATAGTTCCATTTATGACAATTCCCCATTCTTATCACATTTGGCATAGTTGTAGCTCATGATTGATTTTATGAATGTTATTAAAAAACAATTTCTTATTATATATAGTTTTCCAAAATGTTAGAACATCGATGCATCATGAATGCTTAACAGAGTCAAATTTATTTAACAGTCAATACTATTTTAATAGTCTACTTTCATCTAACCCGGATAACATCAAAATCAAGATGTTTATTGTCTCAAGTATGATGTGGTAAAGATATCATTCCAATTATGACCATTTTTTTTTGGGGGGGGGGGGGAATGGAAAAATAATTAAATTTTTAATAATTTTAAAAATTTATGATGTCATAATGGTTTTTAGCCATCAACATAAAAAAACAATGTCACATTTTTGGTCGAAATGTAGTAGTGATTGTTTGGTCTTCCTTCCTTCTAGCTTGTCTTGGAAACCTCATATTTTTATTAGGTGTTAGGATGGGAGCTCATAAAGATTCCATGCAACTTATCTCATGCAAGTCAGAGACCAGGAAGGTATTATCTCTTCTTCCTTGTGCATGGGTGGGCTTGCTAATTTGGCCTTGCAAGATGTTTCAAAAACTTTAGGTGGTGAAAAATAACTCTCATTATTTGTTAGTTTTGTTGTCTTTTCTTCAAGCACTCCGTTGTGGTTTTTTTTTTTCCTCTAAATTGTTTCTCACCTATGTCTTTCTCTTATGATTTTTCATGGTGTTGGCCATGTTTTTAATTTAGTTTTTGGTCTTCTCATGTTCTAGCTTTTGTTGACAACTACATCTCTTTTTTTTGTGCATAAGGATCACAACTTGTAAATATTCCATGATACTTTTCTCATGGAATTCAGACACCCTACACTCCTGCAAGGTATCTTAACTTCTTCCTTGCACATAGATAGGCTTGTCAATATGGGCTAGCAATCCATCTCAAAAACTTTAAGTGGGGAATAAGAACTCTCTGTATTTATCAATTTTGTTGTCATTTTACCAAGTTCTCCCATGTGGTTTTGTTTCCTCCACATGATCATTTTCTTTCATCTTCCTCTTCTCGTTCTTCTAGGAATTAGCCATGTGTATCATTTAGTGTTTGGTCTTCATGCCTCATCGATTTCCTTAGAAACCCCATATTTTTTCTAGGTGTAAGGATGGAGGCTCCTAAATATTCGATTCCATTCCTCTCATGGAAGTGGGAAACCCAAAATTCATGCAAGGTCTCTTGACTTCTTTCTTGTTCACAAGTGGGTTTGTAGGTCACCTCAAAAACATTAAGTGGTTAAGAAGAAATCTCTTTATTTGTCAATTTTTTCATCTTTCTACCATGTGCTCCCTTGTGGTTTCCTTGCCTCCACATTGTAGTTTTCCTTTGTCTTCCTTTCCTTGTTTCACATGATGCTCACCATGTTTTTCATTTAGTGTTTGGTCTTCTTGACATGTGGATTTTCTTGGGAATCCATATTTTTTTTAGTTGAAAGGATTGTTCCTCATAAATATTCCATGCCTTTCATCTCATGGAAGTCGGAAACCCCAAATTCATGCAAGGTCTCCTCACTTCCTCCTTGTGCACAAATGAGGTTGCAAATTTTCACTTGCAAGTCATCTCAAAAAGGTTAATTGTTGAAGAAGACCTCTTCTTATTTGTCAATTTTGATGTGTTTTTATAAAGTGCCCCTTTTTTATTCCATCACATCTACAATGGAGTTCAACTTTTTCTTCCTTTTCTTTTTCCTCTTCATTTTTTTCTTGTGCTTCATTTAGTGTTTTGTCTTCTTTTTGAGGTATATTTTCTTGGAAACCCCATGTTTTTGTAGGGGTAAGCATGAAAACTCATTAATATTCCATTACACTCATCTCATGGAAGTGATAAAACTCAAATTTGTGAAAGGTCTCCTCGTTTCTTCCTTGTTCATGGGTGGGCTTGGCGATATGCACTTGCAAGTCTCAAAAAAAAATTAAGTGGTGAATAAGACCTTTCTTTATTTTTCAAATTTGTTACCCTTTCACCAAGTTCTCCCTTATGGGTTTTTTTCATCCACATTGTTGTTCATATTCCTCTTCTCATTCATCATGGTGAGTTCCTTGTGCTTCATTTAATATTTTCTCTTCTTTTCATGATGAAAATAAAATGTGATTGTTGATTCTCTTTGAAGGAAATATGAAGAACAAGGGTCTCTCTTTTCCCTCTCTTTCATTGTTGAAAATTTGCTTCAAGGAATTTTCCAGGGATCGTTGCAAGACCCCAAAACATCTAGCTTGATCCAACAATTACAACATGATTCTCAAGCTTCTCTAGGATACTCTTTGCACAATGAAGAGATTCACTATAAATATCACATGTATTTAGGAAAACATTTGAACCTTAAATCCATTGTGCTCTATGAGCTTCATGCTTCACCCATAGCTGGGCATTCAGGCTTTCCCAAAACCTATGAAAGGGTCAAATGCTCTTTTTTCTAGGAAGGTATGAAAAATGACATCTACACCTTTGTGGTTGAATGTGATACCTATCATTTCAATAAGGGAGAAACAATCAAAACTCTAGGAACAATCCAACCGCTCCCAATTTGATCTACTATTTGGATGGATATTTCTATGGATTTCGTTGTTGTCTTACCTAAATCGAGAAGCAAGTCCTTCATCATGTTTGTAGTAGAGCGTCTTTAAAAATATGAACATTTATGTGCTCTTCAACACCTTTTCACTACATCCATAGTGGAACAATTTTTTATGGATAATATCTTAAAAATACATGGCATGCTTCATTTTATTGTCTTCGATCGTGATCTAACTTTCACCAACAATTTCTGGAAAGACGTTTTCAGGATCCAAGGAACCTAATTGCATCTTAGCACCGCTTATCATCGCCAGACTGATGGATGAACTAAAGTTGTCAACAAGTGTTTTCAAACCTATTTGTGGTGTTTTGCATATGACCAACAAACTCATTGGGATTAGTGGTCACCCCTAGCTAAATGGTGGTACAACACATATTACCATACTTCCACTCGCATAATTCCCTTTGAAGCGCTCTATAGGAAAATCCCACGATCGGTTCTCTCATATATGTCAGGTGTTTCGAAGGTTCAAAAGGTTGAAAACACTCTTATAGTCCACATGGACACTCTCCATACCCTCAAAGTAAATTTTTTCATGGCACATAATCACATGAAGAAATAAGCAGATCAAGGTCGTTCAAAATGTCAATTTTTTGAATAGGACTAGGTGTTTCATTTCCTTCAACCTTATAGGAAAACCTCAATCAAAGATGAACATTATTAGAGACTTCGGTAGCATGAGAAGCACAATAGAATAAAAATACACATGCAAACTCAAATGAAAGGAATACAGACAAAGAATTTACTCATATTCCCCTGAAGGAGAAATTTTGTTATCAACCCATTCCTATGTCTCCAATTTGTGTACAAATGGTCCCTTATATAAATGTAGGTGACTATAACAATGATTTCACAATTAGCTAGTTAGTTCAAATGAATACACAACCATCTCCATAATTAACACCTACAATCTCTCCATAATATCTCCATGATTCTCTCAACAATATTCATCCCTACATCTACTCATTTCTCTATGCCTCTCATTCCTACATAGACTTTCTAGAATTTAGTATACCTCATTAAAAACCATATAATTTATTCATTTAAAGATTACAAGTATGGGTATTTACTAAGTAGGATTTATTTATCATAATCCCCCTTTCTCTCTTTCATCAATCCTTTGAATTAATTCCTTCATCTTCATCTTTGCTCACATCTTATGTCTTTTTTATCTTTGGTCTTCTTCATTCCTCATCCTCATTCTTCTTCCTTTTATACCTATAAACATAAACATTGTTGAAGTCCATATGAAAAAGTAACCATCCACCAGAATACATGGGTCACCAACCATTGTATCCACCAGTTTACTAGGAAACTCTTTCTTGTACATGGTTCATCAACCATTCTTCCATCAAATATTTGCATACCTTTACCTTTATTCCCCCTGCATCACCATCGTCATCATCCTCACCTTGTGTTTTTGACATACATGTAGCTATGTTCTAGATGCTCTTGCATCAGACTCCCAAGGAACAAAAACAATTCATGCACTCCTACCCATTAGGTCCATGTCATCTCGCAAACTTTTATTTCACAGTTTGCTTCACACAACCCCATTTTTCATGACTTACAATTTCCTTTTCATGATCAATTTAAAAAGCCCCATTTTCATGACTTGAAATCTCATTGACTTCCTCTGATCGACATTTCTATTAGATGTGGACTTCCTCAAATCGATAGTTCGTCCCACAATTGAGAAAATTCTCTCTCATGACTACATCAGTGGTTTCAACTCACCAAAAACCCTGCATTACAAAGTGGTTTTTATAGTACCATGAAATTAAAAAATTACGGGGAATACATGCCTTATTAGGCTTACATTAATATCGACTCAAGTGCATACAGTTTCAACTTTCATTAGGCTAATATAGTCTTTATCCATTTGACCAAGACCATCATTAAAGTAATTTATTCAAGGACCATTTCTTAGGGATGTAAATTTCGTGGATTTATTTCATCTACATCACACAATACTTTATTTATACCTTCCTTTGCTTACTTCTTCTTTGTCGACCATGTTTTTTTTGCTTAACTTCTGATGCTTCATTGTGTCTTCCTTCTGTCACTTCATTCTTTTTATTTCTTTGCATCATTGTTTTGGTCCTTTCCTCTCACCTATTACTTTGTTTTCTTCATGCAAATTCGTCCTTCTATTTCAACTTTCTCTGTCATTGGAGTCTCTATCTTATTTCACTTTTTTGTGGATTCCTTCTGAACCCTTTACTTGAAAATCCATAGTCATTCTCCTCTATTCCTTTGTTAGATATTCCATTCTCGATGTGAGTTGCAATAAGCCTCTACACTAACAATTTTGTTTCACACTGCTACACAATACCTCACCAAACTTCTCTCATAAACTTGGCCTTTTGGCATTCCTAGTTCCTTCCACTAGAACCCTCTGAGCTTCCTTTGCTCCTCATCTACCATAGCTATAGGCCTATGCACTTTCTCACTTCTCTCAAGAGATTCACTTTATCCTTTATCTAGACAACTCTACCCACATTTTCAACTATGGAGTTGTCTCAACAACTTCTACACAATCGCAGTTGGAAGTTCTTCTTCTTTCCGTTACATCTTTCTTGTTGTAGAGTTCTGCCACAAATCTTCCTTTTTATTGAAGTCTGCATCATTTTCTATTTTTTCATCAATCTCCTTTTTGTTTGCATTTCTCTATCATGGATTCAACATCATCTTCATTCTTCATTAGTCTTATTTCTTCTATCATCTTCTTCTATCTTGGAGTCTACATCTTCTTGCATAATTATGAATATTCCACATAATACCTGGATAAAAAAAAAATTGTAGGAGGGACGTCTCCATCCTACAAGACACATGCAATATTTTTCAATTACATGCTTACACAATATTTTTCTTGTTAGGTTGCACAAATACCAACAAGACACCTATGACCTTGCTTTTCCAAACTTAATTGACACACCAATCCCATGATTTACATAACTTGACTTTTGAATTTCACATTGATAATCTGAATGACTTTTCTTTGCTTGACATCAAACTCTCAATTTGATTTCAACTTATTAGAGGACTTAACATAATTTTTTAGGGTGTTTGTAACACCGATCAAGGACCCTTTCTAACCAATAACTTTAATTTTACTTGACTTTGACTTTAACTTCAACTTAATTAGGAATTGACTCCTTATTTTATCTCCCAACTTTTTTTGAACTCTTACATCAATATTTGTTCATCACAACTTGACTTTGTACATTAGACCCTTACATCGCTTAGAAAAAAAACTATACCATGAATAGCCACTCCATACGAGGCAAGGATGTATATTATCCTACATTTTTCCCCTTAAGCATATTAATCTTTTTTTTAAATTCTCTTTCTTTTTCCCTTAAAATAAATAGTATCAACCTTCAAGAACCTTTACAATTCATGTGCATAAAATAAAAATAAATGCACATGCACTTAGTGACCTTTGGAATTTCACAAAACTCTAATTAATTTCACGTGGACATTTTACTCCTCACATTTCCATAGAACCATTAAATACTTATGAAAGGACATCATTTTTCATCTTTTTACTTGATACAATTAAAGTGAATCGTTTGTCCATATAAGAAAACAAATAACTTCGACTCTGTTAAAAACAAATAACTTTGACTCTTTTAAAAACAGGGCTACTAAGTATCACAGTCCCTCCCAAATTGGGTTGTATGTTTACAGTGAAACTTATTCACTAGCTATTGTAGCTATTGTATATGAAAATGAAAAAAAGTTTGATGAAATCATACTCAGTGAACACTAAACAATAGGAAATATGAGAAAAAAAATATAATAATATAAGTAAAATTTACTAAACATAGACACTAGCTTTGTTATTACTGCTATATATGCTTGTAGATTGTTTTGCCACTATTTTAATTCTTTATTCTAAAATTTATAACAGGTAAGAACAGGTACAAACATATTAGATTACTTCGACATATTCAATGAAGTTTGATCTAGAAAAATAAGATAAGAACATAGATGTAGACATTGATTCTTGTAGGAATCACAGATGGGTATAAGAATGTAAGGAATAACTAAGATGGTAAATAGCTACTGCGCAGATAGGTATAAGAACATAAGGAATAACTAAGGTGTCGACTTCCATTAATGTTGATGGATAATTGAAGCCACAAAGTGACTTCCATTATCACATCATAGCGGAAAGGCTTGGTAAGTGATCGACGATAGTGTTCCCTGGATTTTGAAATTGTGTTCAGTCTTGTACCTTTGATTATCATTTAAATAAAGCTCATTACATTTTTGTGATTGGTACTTAGGATGAGTGTTTGGGCCTAGTGACTACTTGGTGGTATAGGAATTGTTGGAATTCTGAATATTGGTGAGGTGGATCACACGCCTAGTTTCAAAGTTTAGTGTGCATTATTGTAGCACTGGATAAACGGTCCTCTTGCTTTGTTCAATACCTTGAAGGCATTAAATGTGTTTGTTCTTCTTATGAGTATCCTTTAGGGTGGCACGATATCTTTGCATCCTTGGCCGAACCACAGATTTTATAAAGGTGTATGTTTGAATGATTGTAATGGTGGTGCATGTGCCAGTCATGGGAAAAGTCATGCACTCAGTAGGACAGATGGGAAAATCCTCATCGATAATTACACCACTGCATGAAATTGCTTTACCATTTATGTTAATTTTTAAGTGAAAACCTGGAATTTAGGACACAAGGATGAATAGTTCATGCACCCAGTAGGACAGATACAAAAAACTCATCGAAAATTACATCGCCGCATGAAATTTCTTTAACCTTTGGAAATTGTAGCATCGGGCCTACGTGACTTGGTATCTCTCCTCTCTCTCATGCTTTAACTACTGACTCAAACTACCTTGACTCCCACACAAGAGATGTATCGAGAGTAGCCTCCATTCCTTCCCTTCACATCCTGTGAAGTGAAGTTCCAACCCTTCCCTTCGTGCGCATTTATTGAGTGGGCCCCATATCACAACCTGAATCAGAAATTCATTGGAGCCATAACAGAGATAACTAACTCAGGAAGTGAAAGCTCGACAAAAGGATTTAGAGGGATTCGAGCTAGTTTTCATAACTTGGTTGCAATGTTTCACGAAATCTCTCGACGCCATCGTGGAGCTCTCGACGCCATCGAGAAGCAACAATATTTGAATTAATGCCCAATTATATTGCTTCTCTATGCCATCTTTGGGAAGTGTGGTGCCATGGGTTGATGAATAAAATTTCCTGCGATAAGAAGAATCAAATCATTTTGAGAAGGATCCTTGGACGAAAGAGGTTCAGATGAATAATGGCAGAGAGGGATAGAACTAAATTGTATTCTCTATCCGAGTCCAGGATGAAGGATGCCATGCAGAATAAGAAATCCTGTTCAGATGGGTGGAAGAGGTTATATGTGCTGAGGAGATGATTATTATCTTGTCAGTCGTCAGGTAAGTGATTCTAACCTCTGCCCTCCTCTATGGTTGCTAGGAGGCTGGTAGACAGGTGCACAAAGAAGTTGCAAAGACTCATCCCTAGAGAAAAATCGATGGATACTTCTAGATTATTGAGAGAAACAATGAGATTATATCATTTTCCCAAAAGCACAGGTAGAGGTATTGCAATCTTTAGTGAATAATTCTCATGAGCATAGCCAAAACCCAGTTTGAATTTTTGTTGTCTACGTTTAAAATTTCTAGTTTGATTCAAATTATGGCCCTTGATATATATTTTTATTTTAGGTTGAGAATGCATTCAAACAACCATTCTTTACTACCCATGTCTGCAGCAGCTTCTTGGTCATCCATTCAAGAAAACATGTCTATGTTTTACAATATGTAGATTGCCTGGACACGATATCATTTCTTTTTGCTTGCCACTGTTACAATTATCTTTCGACTGTATCTTTCATTTTCCTTCCGAGGAAAAATTCATGAAAAGGAATTTGGTTTTTCTCCATGTGTTATAGCCTACAACTACTATCACCATCGACGAGACTACCCTAGCCTACATACAATTGTTGCTTGTATTGCTGCCCATGATGGTTTTCTATCCAATTTAGAGGATTTGTTTTACTCATGGTGCAAGTCCCGGGGTATAATATACTAAATCTATGATGATGAACTCTCATGCCCCAACTCTTGTTTTGTTTGATCTGAGAATCTAATTAGTTTTGAATACATGGAGACTTACTGTTCACTATTTATTGGATGTGTCATTTTCAGTTTCATATGATGGTGCAACTGCTTATAAGGTCAGAAAAGGAAAATGATCTATATCAAATTACCTTGACAAATCTAAAGGAACTTCTCTAGAAGGTTAAGTACATAAACGTTATCTGAAACATATTAAGCACAATTTGAATTCAATTAAAGTGTGTGGGATGTGCAACTGCGTGTGTACCTGTTATTGTATGGGTATGTATCTTCACTGCATGTGGTGGATTTGCTACTCCTGAGTAAGGAACTGCTAGTGCTGGGTGAGGAAATGCTCAACCAATCTTGAATCAATTGCTTGTCTATACTTTCTCGTATGCAGCGAGGTATAGTGTGGTATGGGTTCTTGACAGAAGAAAAAAAGAAAAGTCTTGCCATTTGTTCCAGTGTGGTTTTATGGCTTTGTTCCTACAATATTTTTTAGGTCATCTCCAGTATTGAGTATTGATTGTTGAGGCCCTAGGCAGTGGGTGGAGACGATGGCCGCATTTGTCTGACTCCCTGACATTGACATTTTATTGAAATTTGGGTACGCTGACTAGAATAGAAGTGTTAATGTGACAAGCATTAATGTGTGAGTAACAAAGCATAAGGATAACAAACTTATAACGTACAAACTAAGGGTAAACTTAGGGTAATGTAACAATGCAAATAATGAAAAACAATGCATATCCTAAATCATGAAAAATTGTATATTCCAAATCAGAACAAAAGTTAGGATAGGGAATAAAAAAACATACATTGGGAGGAGTGAAGCCTCTAATAAGAGTTCAAAATTTTATAACCAATAGAATCCTAAACAAATAATTTTTAGTAAAATATTTAATAAGAGAAATTACAAACTATCCTAAAAAGTTAGGAATATGGTCTATCTATTAAAATTCAAACATGAAGTAATAGGCAATCAACGTGGAATCAAATGCTAGAGTCCCTCCTTGCCTTCGACAAGGACTAATAAAACACATGTACCTTCATGTTTGAAACTATGCTTCTTCTTTTCAGCAGACATTTACTCATGGGAGTTGCATATCTGCCCTTTTTTTTACCTTATCACCACCCTATGATGAATCTTTCTTTCCAAGTAGATAATAATAAAAAAAAGATGTACCAATTTAGGAATAGCGATGTCATCCTTGTGAGAAGTGCAATGCGACCTTTATGGAGTAGAAATAAAAACTTGTCTTATCTCCGATCTTAGTTTCTAGGTA
This sequence comes from Picea engelmannii, assembly GCA_009831015.1. Taxonomy (NCBI): domain Eukaryota; kingdom Viridiplantae; phylum Streptophyta; class Pinopsida; order Pinales; family Pinaceae; genus Picea; species Picea engelmannii. Next base: position 40,559 of record ML811488.1, read on the forward strand.
TGATAAATGTGCCTGTTTTTGTAAAATAGAGATCTTTCCAATGTACCCATCAATGGGGTTTTTCAAACGGCACCAAGCCATGACTGGTCAACCTATAGGAATCCATCAAACATGTCCTTCTCTTGAAAGGATTAACTCCTTGACTACATGCATATCTATCTTCTCTTCTTTCACGAGTGCATTAACTACTCGCTAAGTCGAGTCGCACCAAGAGTGGCACCCTTCCACAACATCGACGAGGATGGATCTAAAAGTTCCATCTCTCATTTAAAGTGAATAGCAACTCTTATAGACTCTATATCCATATATGGTAGCCTCTTCATGCGCATCTTCGCACACTTTAACAACAACAAGTCAAACACTCACACAATAGTTGGTTTCTTTCCAATTAACATACCAATAGTCTCACAATAGAGAATCTATGTGTTATGATACCACTTGATAACATGAGAGGTGCAACAGAATAAAAATACACATGCAAACTCAAATCAATACAAGGGGAAATTTTATTATCAAATCATTTTTGTGTGTGCAATTTTTGTACAAATGGTCCCTTATATAACTATAGGTGACCATAACAAGATTTCCTAATTATCTAATTAGTTCAAACTAATACACAACCATATCCATAATTAACCCATGTGATCTCCCCACAATATCTCCATGATTCTCTCAACAATCTTCATCCCTACATCTACTCATTTCTCTACATCTCTCATTCCTAAGTATTCTTTCTAGAATTTAGTCTACCTCATTACAAACCATATAATTTATTCATTTAAACCTTACAAGTATGATTATTCACTAAGTAGGAGTTATTTATAGTAATCCCCCTTTCTCTCTTTCATTAGTCCTTTGAATGGATTCCTTCATCTTCATATCTTCTCACATCTTCTATATTTTTTTATCTTTGGTATTCTTCATTCCTCATCCTCATTCTTCTTCCTTTTATATCTACAAATTCCTCATCCTCGTTCTTCTTCCTTTTATATCTGCAAACATAAACATTGTTGAAGTCCATATAAAAAATTAACCGTCCACCAGAATACATGGGTCTCCAGCCATTGTATTTGCCAGTTTAATAGGAAACTCTTTCTCGTACATGGTTCATCAATCATTATTCCATCGCATACATGCATACCTTTACCTCTATTCCCCATGCATCACCATCGTCATCATCCTCACCTTCGGTTTTTGACATACTTGTAGCCATGTTCTCGATGCTCCTACATCAGATTCCCAAGGAACAAAAAATATTCAGGTAATCATGTCCATGAGGTCCATGTCATCTCGTAAAATTATGTTTCACATTTTTCTTCACGCAAGCCCCTTTTTCATGACTTGCAATTTCCTTTTCATGCTGGGTAAAATCATGAATCTGGGTAACACTTTCGTGACAATCGGGTCTCCAAAATTTCTAGCGGCAATTTTTCGGCCGAACAAATGTTTCTTTCGACCGAAATCTTTTTCGGCCGAAAATTTTCACGTCAAATTTAACGGTGCCCTCAAAATTCGTGTACAATGTTTTTTGGATGAATTATTTT
>ML811488.1:58519-72317 GCA_009831015.1 Picea engelmannii
GACGTATCCAGTTATCTAACTTTTCAGCATTAACTTCTCCATTATAAAGTGGCAACTCAAATTTTATATCAAGCTTTAATGAAGGAATTTGCGAAGGAGTTTTACCATGCCCATTGGGAAGATGTTTCGAACTTGAAGAAGAATAAGAAGATGATGATGATGATGATGATGGAGGAGGAGAGGGTGGTGGAGAAGCACCATTCCCTCCATCTCTGCCTGGAGTCTTGTCACCACCGCCTCCCTTATGCATTGAAGGGTTAGAGCCTTCAGCCTGCGACATCACGGTTCATTCCATTATGACTTTCATCATATATCTCAACTGTATGATAGTCTGCCTGAAGCCTTCTTCTTCATCTGGAACACGTTCATGATCTTCTGCATGTGCCATGCTTGGTGAATGTCTCTCTGCAACTTGCGATGAATGAAACTTCTTCCTCCTCGTCGGATAAGAACTTGGCTCCACAAGTTGACCTTCTCCTCTTGTGAGTTTCAACCTTGTGAGCATCAGAAACAAAACTTGCAAACAATCAAGTCTTCAAAACCAGTGCTCTGATACCAACTTGATCTAAAAATGAAGAAGACTTGAAAAACTTGAATAATTATTGCAAGTGAAATGTTATGTGTTTAAAGAAACCGGATCAATTTGCAACACATAATTAAGGATTACTTATGTAAAAATACACATAGACAGTAGCATAAAACATTGAACATCAGCACATAAACACAACAACTTGATAAAGGAGTTCACCCCTCTCCGAGCTACATCTCCTGGTCCAGCTTCCAATGGATCATTATTATTAAATTGCTCAAAGTTCTCAAAAACATGCCTTACAATGCTCAAAATGACAAACTGACTGCTTCAATGGCTCCGCAGCGTCCCAAAACCCCTATCTGGGCTCTTTCGGCACTTGAAACGGTTGAAAAATGAAGAAGATAGCCTCCTTGAAATCTCCCTCTTCAACTTTGTTGTCTCTGGTTCTACAAATCGCACCCTTGTGCTTCAAACTTGGCTCACACGCTTATTTAAGCGTAAAAACTTGGCACCGGGTGCAACCGCGCCAACGGTGCAAAACGTAGGACAGTTAAGGTGCCTCCAGCCCCTAACCACCTCGGTACTCGGTCATATGGCCATAGGACCAAAATCTGGGCGAAAAAGGAGTTAATCCGTTTGAACTGTGCAAACCGTATGAACCGCGCACCAACACTTAACATATGAGTTGTGGGTTCAAAAACCCGCGCTAACACACGGTTATATTCAATACAATGTATTAAAATACATTGCAATAGAATGCAATGTATTACAATGCGCCAACGGTCGGGCAATATATATATATTCATGGCACAATTATATGCGTTAACAAAAACCACGGGCTGGGGCTAAGACCCGGCCCGACCCCCCCGCCCACATTACAATTCCGTAAACTTAAATATATTCATTTACATATATATAATAAGAACTATTGTATGGCCCAATGGTCGGGCAGTCGTGCGAAGTCGTTGGCTTATGGGGAGGTCTGGGGGTCGAACCTCGCGGACTCCCACTATATATTTTACATAGTAATCATTAACCAATCATATAGGGACACGTGGCGCCAATGGGTTGGGCCACGTGTTCACACATTATTGGCTACCATTGACACGTGTCAACACCCGATTGGACAACCACAACCAATACAAATGCACCACGTCTTCCCTCTGCCACATCATCATGATGCTACGGCCCTGCCATGTGTCTGTACGGATTGTACGGATAGGTACAGTCAGCATTCCAATTTTTTTCCTGTTTGGCTTGGCGGACAGATCGCGATATCTCCTCCATACGGACTCTGTTTGAGAAAGTAAATATACCACCGGAATCAGGAAGACGAGATGGACGCAATGGAACTATTGTCGTCGCATTCCGAGCACTTTGAAAATTGAGCAAAATTTGATCCCCTGATCATTCTAACCTATAAAAGAAGGGGTAGGGGTCCCATTTGAAAGGAGGGGAATCATAGTAAAGAAACTATACCCGATTAAGCATTCCCTTTGTCCCAACCTTTATCAATCCTTGTGAAAAGATAAGTATAGAGAAAAGAAGTTGGAAGATAGTGGAAGAAAAGCTCAGGACCAGGATCGAGGAGCAGTAGTTGACTTTATCATTGTAAGGTATTATTGTGAAGTTAATAAAAGAATTGTTTTTCCCATCCCGCCATATGAGATTGTCATTATTGGAATATTGATTGTATGATTGATTAAATCTCTAACCCGTTAGTTCATAGATCAAATGCATGTGGAGTTCTTTGTTTGTCTTTAGTGAATGTAGGTCATCATTGGGAGGAGGGTTGCAGTCAAAGAACGACCAAGCACAAAAAGGGATTGACATCAAACACGAAAAATAAGGTATGTCAACTTAATCTCTTGAGCCTTGTATTTACATATGAGTAATGGGGTTTAGGCATGGGATGATGGTAAAAAGTAAGAATATTTAGGTCATTTATGTATGCATGATAAAACCCTTAGTGCTAGTCCGTAGGAGGGATTTCCCACCCACAATAGAATTGGCGACCATACTGGGGATCTCTAGGGTTTCTGGGAATGTTTTTTCATGGGTATTTTTAAGAACTGGTTTTATTTCTTGTTTTTAAAGGTTCTTCAAAAGTCTGAGCTAATAGAGATTTTGGTCTTCCATACCAGTTATCTCTATTTCTTTGCTTGACTGCATCTTTTTTTCGAGACCTATAGAGGCAAACACGGCCGGTATAAGGTCTACACATGTGTACCCGCACCCTACCCTCACACAGCCCACGTGTACACACTAGCTGAGGAAGAGTCAGTCGTGTGTATGATTTCAGAAAATTTCTTTTAGAGAGGCAGTCATCCTCTCCCCTGTCAGAAGTAATCCTTCTCAAGGGTATTCTGGAACTCATTCTAGTCTCTGCTTTTTGCAGTTTTGTAGCTTAGGTTTCACCTCAGATTGGTTTTTTTCTATAAAACTTTCCTTCAATTGTTTTATTTTTCTGTCAAAGTAAGTTTTTGAGTCTTCAAGAGATTATGGTTCTCAATACTAGTAGTCTTTGCCAGTGCTTGATTGCTTGTCATTTCATTTTTTGAAGAGTTGCAGAGGTACATGCAGCCTGCATAAGGTTTGCATGCATGTACACACGCTCTGACCTTACACAGCTCACCTGCATACATTGGTTGTTGAACTGTCAACAATGTGCCTCTTGAGAAAAGTTTTGGTTTAAGGAGAGGCAGTTATCCTTTCCTTGTCAAGAGTTATACCTTTTAGGGTTCTTAGTCTTTGTCATAGTAGTTTTAGCCTAGGCTAGATTCCAACATAGCTTTCATTTTCATTGAAAGATTTCTTGTATTTCCTAGATTTTTTAACTTATTTTTAGCTTGAAATTTTAAGAAAAATGAATCGTGCATTCATCAGTTTCTTTTAGAATCTTTTGTTATTTCTACTTTGATTGGAAGAAAATATAAAAAAAACTTAGTTTGTTCAATCTCTTTATTTCTTGGCATTTTCTTTGCATTGTTATTTGAAAAAGAAAATAAATTAGCATAGTGTTGTATTTTCTTCTCATCTTAAAAAGCATTTCAAAAATAAAATAAAAAAATAAAGAAATATAATCATGCTTTGACAGTGTTCATATAAGTTTCATCATTTTATGCAAGAGTCTTAACAGCATCAGTTGCACTACCATACCATTTTGAGTAAATCAAGCCAGTAAAAAGAAAACTAATTAAAATTTACTAGACTTTATGTTTGTAGGGTCCATCAACTAGATTAGTCTAGAGCCTTGATTTAGGTTGGAGAGGAAACTCTTCAAGGATATAAAACAAACATACCAATCTGTGCTAGGAGTGTAGAAGTTCAGTATCATGAAATTTATCCGGGACCCCCCTCTAACACAGGGGATAAACATGAGGTCGTGTGCGGAAAGATAGCGGAGATAACCCCTCCAAAGCTAGGCCAGTTGTAGTGAAGAACACATATAAAGGGCTTGTCTTGGGATTCTGTTGATTGCATTTTCCACGGAGCTTCATGGGTCTCAAATCCATTCGAGGTCCACAGTTGTCTTTCGTACCACTTGGTTTCGATAACCTTGGCAGGTTTCGGGCTTGATACCCTTGTCATTGTGGTCTACCCGACTGTCGATTGTACCCACCTGGCGATTGTTCGCGCGCTGGCACCCTAGTTGCCTATATTTCTAGTGACATAAATAGGTGACTGCGGGGGTATACCGCGATACATAGGACAGACATCGAGCCATGATTTTCAGAGTATACCCGGAGGGTGCTTCTATTTTTGAGTTGCACTTGCACCGGTAACTTGCTCTAGTGTTGGTTGGTGTAACTGTTCTTCCAACTAGTTAGTTGTTTGCTTGATTTTCCTTTAGGAACTTTTAGTGTGTGCTCTGTGCTCCCTAGTTTTCCATAGTGAGTTAGTCAGTCATGGCTTTGGGTCTCTAACCTAGGGTGGTAGACCACCCACTCCACCGGTCATGAGGACTTTTCAGTCTTCTGCTTAGAAACATGGAGCCTCTTCTTTATAGGCATTGTTTTGATAACACTGGTTCTTCAGAGTCAGTGTGTGAGACTTTTATGGATTGGAACGATCCTGCAAGGGGAGAATCTTTGCATAAGATCTTCATGGCTAAATTTCCTGATGATACCAACCAAGGAACCCCCTCGCAAGGGGATTCTTGTGCTTTTCATTTCTTTGGAAACCTTGGTGTCCCTTTGATGGCCACTTTGTACATTCCTGGGTTGACTGTGGGATTACCGGTTTGGTTAGGTACCATTCCAAATGTCCCAAATGCTCTTGACACTTCTCAGTTAAGCACTTTATGTCATGGGCACCCTGTTGATGTTTCTTCGTCAACAAATGATTCTCCTCCTCCTTCTCCCGCCTCTAGTGAAAGTATTGTTACTAGTAACCGGAAGTCTAAACGAAATAGAAAGAGGAAGAATAGGAAGAAGAAATCACTAGCCTCTCTAAGTTATGTTGGGGGCACACACCCACCATCTGCAAGTCATGCTGGGGGAAAGAGTCCAGTCAATGCTAGTCATACTGGTAATAGGTCCGTAGCCTCTGCAAGTCAAGTTATCGACCCATCACCAGCCTCTGCATGTCATGTTGGAGATGTGCAACCAACCACTACTAGTAATGTTGCGAGCATCGATTCTGTTGAGAAACCTAGACGGATAGGACATAAGCCTAAGTTCCCTTGTAATCTTTGCAAGGGAGATCACCTTACTCATATGTGCCCTGACATTCCAGAGGTACAAAGATTGTGGTCCCTATCTGCAAGCTCTTATGATTCTGAGTCTTCTCAAGTTTTCTCTCAGCTAATTCAACCATTAGTTGAGAAAGTGATCATGTCAATGCTGTCATGGACTGATCCCACTCCTCTTTTGAGGAGTGAGGTGCCTTTAGACCTTGTAGTCTCTTAGCCTATTCAGCCATTGGTTGAGAAAGTGATCACGTCGATGCAGTCATCGGTTGATCTCACTCCTCTTTTGGGGGGTGAGGTGCCTTTAGACTATGTAGTCTCTCAGCCTATGCAGCTATTGGTTGAGAAAGTGATCATGTCGATGCAATCATCAGCTAATCCCACTCCTCTTTTGGGGGGTGAGGTGCCTTTAGACTATGTAGTCTCTCAGCATATGTAGCCATTGGTTGAGAAAGTGATCATGCATATGTAGTCATCAGTTGATCCCACTCCTCTTTTGGGGGGTGAGGTGCCTTTAGACCATGTAGTCTCTCAGCCTATTCAACCATTGGCTAAGAAAGTGGTCATGTTGATGCAGTCATCAGCTGATCCCACTCCTCTATTGGGGGGTGAGGTGCCTTTAGACCATGTACTCTCGCAAATTATTCATCCATTGGTTGTGAAAGTGGTCATGCCGATGCAGTCATCGGATGATCTCACTCCTCTTTTGGGGGGTGAGGTGCCTTTAGACCATGTAGTCCCATAGCCTTTTCAGCCATTGGTTGAGAAAGTGGTCACACTGACGCAGTCTTCGGCTGATACCACTCCTCTCTTGGGGAGTGAAGTGTCTACCGACTATGTTTTTAGCGTTTCTAGTTCAATACTTTCAGAACAATGGGGCATTCCGCTCATTCTGAGTACACCCCCTCCAAGCCCTAGGATGGTTTCCTTTGATTTGAATGATCTTGTTGAGGCTCGTCTTCCTTATTATGCACCTTTTCAAATAAGGGTTGAAATTAATTCAACAAACATTTATCAATGTATAGTGGATGAATGAGCCTCCGCAAGTATTTTATCCTCCTCGGTTTGGAAAGTCTTGGGATCTCCCAAGCTTGTGTCTACTTCGCATGAGTTGTTGGCTTTTGACAGATGTCCTAGTGATTGTTTAGGAGTTCTTCCTTAGTTTCCTATCTCATTAGGTGGGAAACATATTCGTGTTGATGTTATAGTGGTGCAAGGCTCGTTAGATTTCAATATTCTTCTCGGACATGATTATGTATATGCTATGAATGTTGTGGTGTCTATCTTCTTCCGAGTGATGTATTTCCCTCACAATGGAAGCATTGTCACTATTGACCAGTTGGCACCTGATAATCACCATCCTAATTCAGCATTATTTCAAACTACCCCTTTACATGTTCCTAGTGTTTGTGTAGACTTGACCCCGCCACGGGTTAATTATGTGGCATCTTATCCTTGATGTTCAATTGCTTCTAAGAAGGAACCTGTGCAATCATGTTTGCCTTCCCGAGACTTGGTCTCAATAATTGATTCATTGGTTTATCCAATGGGGCCTTGGGAGCCCTTGCTTCCCCCTCTTGGTACGAGTGATTTTGAGTCTCCTTCTAAATCTGATCTCGTTGTTTGTATATCCTCAAGATCTCGTACTTGTGATTCTTCACTGATAAACTCTTCCAGTCCTGGCCAAAACCTCCATCGTCATATGGAATATGGTCAGTTTACTTCACCCTTTGGGACTGTCGACCATCGCTTCCATGATTTCTTGGATTTTGAATTGCCTTCAAATGAGGCTATCCTTGAAGCCATGACTACAGATTCTATATTGCGGGAGGACTTACACCGTGGTTTGTTTTTTCTTCCCTTATGGGAGACTTCTCAAGTTGACTATTGAAGAGACTCTTGGTATGAGCCTATTAGTAGGCTCTACCAGAACCAGTTTCATATATGAGTCATAGCCCCATACGTGTCTTCATTTAAGCCATTTTCAAACCCTCTAAACATGAAAAGATTACCGAGCGATCTTGTGGCCTTTCATGCTCGTTAAACTAAAATGTGAAGTCACGTCTATCTGGCGATAGTTTACCCCTTTTTCGGTCCCGATGGTCAACTGTATGAACAAAGGTATACTCTAAGGAACTTCATTTCTCTAGATGAGTTCCCTCAGGTATAATTTTACCCCTTTTTCGGGCCTGAGGGACTAAATTTACGAATAAGAAACCCCCATGGAGTCCATAGTTAAGCTCTTTTCAGACTTTTTAAAATTGAAAAGATCGTTGAGTGAACTTATTCTTTCACACTCGTTAAAATGGTCCAGAAGAACATTCTTGACGGAGTCCTAGTTAAGATTTTTTTAGAATCCTTATAAATGAAAAAATGGTCGAGTGATCTTGTCTTTATCACAGTCGTTAAAATGGTTTTGAATAGACGTCTTGTCGGTGCTAGTTTACCCCTTTTTCGAACCGACTAGACTACCTTCAAAAAAGGTACCCCATTGGAGTCTCCTTTTACGTTTTTTCAGTCTCTAAATATGAAAAACCGTCGAGCTTACCTTCTATGGGCTCATTAAACTTATATCGAAGGATGTTACCATTTTGTGTTTTGTTATCTGCGTTTGCATTCCTGCATTTTTGGTCTAATGCTGGCTCCATGTTTCTCTCAGCTGAACCATCTGAAGCATGCCTTATACGCAAGCCCTGTAGCACTTTGCCTGTGCGTCTTGACACCTTTGGTTCCAGGAAGGATTTTTCCTGAGTGTCCTTTCTTTGAACATCAGTCTTGTCCTTGCGCCTCGAACTTGTATGTTTGCGACACTCATTCCTCCTTTGTAACGTACCATTATTTTATTCTTTTTCCAAAATTATTGAAAAAGACAAAAATAATCAAATATACCCCAAAAAGAGGAAGGGAAAAGTATTTTCTTTTTTTTGGGAAGCGCAATGAATCGCTCTTGAAAAAATCACATTCTTTCGTTTGTTCTTCAATATTTGGGATTTAATATGACCTTAGGAAGTTGTTCTCGCTACATAGAGTTGTGTCCTCCTCCATTTGGTTATTCTTCCAAACATATGGAGAGTTTGTGTTGCCTCCTGCATCGTGAACTTATGTCAAATGCCATGCTGCCTGAGTCTCATCATTTTTCGTGCTATTTCCCAAGGGAAGTTTTTCCAAGCCTCAGTTGGCCCCTCTGTAGTTTTTCTCTTTCCATCATGCCTGGCCATTCCGAAAGTCCAATCAAGTCCTTGTTCGAAATCAATGAAGCCTCCAAGTCTGATCATCAAGATTCTCTAGTCCATGACTGACGCGCCATCGAAGACCTCTGGGTAGTGAAGTTGTACACTCATATTATAATCCTACCCGAGTTTTGAATATTTTGAAGTTGTTGCTCGAGCTCTGAAGACCTCATCTCTAGCCATCAATCCTTGTCAGCTTCTAGAAGATGGATACTCTACATGTATATCTTTTTGATTTCGAGATGTAGCTCCGCTATGTATTTCTCGCGGCTACACTTTATATAGTTATATGGCATGGATATACAGTGTATTTGATTAGTATCCATGATTTTATCTCGAGCATGGGTATGCCCGCCTCGGTGAGACAATTATTATTTTGCAGACGACACCTTCCGATTTCTGGTCCCTGGGCTCACTTGTTCGGAACATCGGTGAAGATTGTTAATGTACTTCGGCCATCAGATGCTCTTCTGACCTCACACATTAGGGGGCATCTATTATAACCCTAATTTTCACCAGACATGCTTACCTGGCATCAGGCCATCTCAGACACCTTCTTTGCTAAAACACTGTTGAACAACTCTTCTTAAAAACCCCTTTTATAAAGGCCCACGTGCCCTACTCCATTACTGCATGTGTGTACACACTAGCTGACCCAAGACAACCCGCGTATACCTACAAAAACATGGGAAAAGGAAAGTTGTTGATGGAAAACACAGCTTTAGGTAAGTTAACTAAACCTTTCGGCCCTGCATGGCCAGTCATTTGACCAAATACCTAGCTCCTTCTAACCTATAAAAGAAGGGGTAGGGGTCCCATTTGAAAGGAGGAGAATCATAGTAAAGAAACTATACCCGATTAAGCATTCCCTTTGTCCCAACCTTTAGCAATCCTTATGGAAAGAGAAGTATAGAGAAAATAAGTTTGAAGATAGTGGAAGAAGAGCCCAGGACCAGGATCGATGAGCAGTAGTCGACTTTATCATTGTAAGGTATCTTTGTGAAGTTAATAAAAGAATTGTTTTTCTCGTCCCTCCATATGAGATTGTCATTATTGGAATATTGACTGTATGATTGATTAAATATCTAACATGTTAGTTCATAGATCAAATGCATGTGGAGTTCTTTTTTTGTATTTAGTGAATGCAGGTCAACATTGGGAGGAGAGTTGCAGTCAAAGAACGCCCAAGCGCGAAAAGGGATTGACATCAAACACGGAAAATAAGGTACGTCAACTTAATCTCTTGAGCCTTGTATTTGCATATGAGTAATGGGGTTTAGGCATGGGATGATGGTAAAAAGTAAGAATCTTTAGGTCATTTCTGCATGCATGATAAAACCCTTAGTGTTGGTCCATAGGATGGATTTCCCACCCACAACAATTTTGTTGAGGTGTCCTAGCAATGGAGAATTGTCTTTTTATTCCATGCATGCTATAGTAGTCCATAAATTCCTTTGAAGTGAACTCTCCTCCATTATCAGATCTCAAATATTTGATTTTTGAATCCATTTCATTTTCAACCATTTCCTTGTAGACCTTGAAGTTTTCAAAATCTTCTGACTTATTCTGAGAAATCAAACTGCAATCATTCTTGTATAATCATAAACTAATAACATAAAGTATTTATCACCTTTTAAACCCTTTGTTGTAGTTGTTCCAACTAGATCAGTATGCACAGTTTCTAGTGGTCTTGTCATTGAATATTCTTTTGATTTAAACTTGGTCTTTGTTATCTTTCCTTGTTGACAATGCTTCCATAAAGTGTTCGTTGGTTTCGTAATCTGGGGCATTTCTCTAACTGCTTCCTTTTTGTTGACTTTGACAAGGTTATCAAACTGTATGTGACCCATTCTTCTGTGCCATAGCCAACTTTCACCTTCTTTTCCTAGACAACACTTTTCATTTGCAATTTCACTTAGTGCATATATGTTGCTTGAAGTTCTTGCAGTCATTGCAATCAATTTTCCTAAACCTTCTTTTCTTATCTCGCACTTTTGTGAATCGAAAGTAACTTTATGACCTTTGTCACACATTTGACTCACACTTAGAAGATTATGTTTCATATCTTCTACTAGTAGAACATTTTCTATCTTGGTATTCTTGTTTCCAATTCTCACTGTGTCTTTTCTAATGATTTTAATTGAATCATCATTTTTGAATGAGACTGATACATCTCTTTCCTTTCTTAATGTAAGAAACTTAACTCTATCACCTGTCATGTGTTTTGAACAACCATTGTCAAAATACCAACCGCGTTTCTTCTTCTTAGCTTGTAGAGCGAGTGTGCATTCTTCATTGCTATATTGATTCTTCTTTCTTATCCATGTTCTCTTATGAAGTTCTTGTCTGTGACTGTTGTTTTTTTGTTGTGGTTCTCTACGAGGAACTGTCATTTTTCAATATTTTTCCATGTGTCCAAAGTTGTTACACTTGTAGCATTCCACTTTAGTGCTCAATGATTCAAACATGTTGTAACTTCTTCTCTATGTTTCATTAGGCCTTCTTGGATAACCCTTTTGTGTATGACTTTCAAAGATGTTTATGTTCCTGTTGTTAGTTATGCAATTCATAGCTTTATGTACAAAATTATTACATGCATAACATAAACCAAAAAAGATAGTTTGATACTTGGGCATTGAAGATATTCTGAAAAGAGTTTCTCTTCTGAATCTTTCTTCTTCTTGAGGCCTATCTGTCAGTTGTTGATTCTAAAATTGGAATCTTCTCGGTGGAGGAGTGTCCCTATAATATTCCTTGTATATCTTCCTATCCCCTTTGATTGTTTCTGCATAGCTTTTTTGATATGTGTCTTGCTCTGTTGTTTTGGAGATTGATCCCTTTTTTGTCTGGTTGTATCCAAGTCCTAACTTGTCATGATGAGGCTTTTAACTGCTGATAATGTCATCCAAAACTTTTGAGTTGTTCTGCATATTTTTCTTTTGAATATCCTTTCTTAATGTGACAATCTTTGCTTCCAAATTTCCAATGATCCCGTCTCTTTCTTCTAGTTGTTTTTTGAGTGCTTCTTCAACTCTTTTATCTTTTTCTATTTGAACCTTCATATTTGTGATTATTTGTTCTAGTTCCTGAGTGTCTTTTTTCTTGTCTAGTTTCGCTTGTAGCTTCTTGTTTTTTTTCTTTTCTCTTCTTATAACTTCTATGGCACACAAAAATTCTTCTCGATAGTCAACTTCCTTTGTTTTCTAGTTACAACTGGAAGGAGGCTCCTACCCCCTAGTTTATTAGGCAACAACCTGAGGGAAGCTCCAACTCCCCAATTATCTGGCTACAACCAAAAGGAGACTACAACCCACTAAAATCTCCGGCTACAACCAGAAGGTGGATACAACCACCTATCCTTCCCCTGTCCAACCACACTAAAATATAAATTCCAAATGTAGACAACCTGTCAATGTCATTGAATCAACCACTGCCACTGTCAACCTGTCATTTCCAACCTGTAACAACTTGTACCAATCAACCTACACCAAACAACCTATACCAATAACATGAACCAACATGTACCATGCATTAACCATGCATCAATTGCACATCAACTATGACTCATCAAGATGTGCCAACATCATCAACTATACACCTCATGTATGTGTCAACTCATCAACTACTTGTCTCAACCATATACCCAACATGTACCTCAACCATATACCAAAGACATACACCAATATAACCATAAAAAATTTATCACTCTATCCATAAACCAAATACCATAAACCCTTACATCAAACCATGTGTCACAAACTTACTATTATGTAGCCTCAAGCTAAATCAACAATGTCAATAACACATCACAACCAAAAAACCAATACCCATATGCCAAATACCAACAACAAAATATCAATTGTATCCCTCAACAAATCTGATATATGCAGCAATATTGAACATCCAATACCATTTCAAGAGCTAAACCCTAGCTTACAAAACATACATCAAACAAGATGTGCCATATCTCTCATAAATACACCCCAACCATGTTGCTGTGATTTTTCTATGCACTTTTTCTGCGGTGATTTTTCTGCCACACTTTTTCTGCCGCGATTTTTCTATTGCACTTTTTCTGCCGCGATTTTTCTGCCAATGATTTTTCTACGGCACTTTTTCTGACAATTTTTCTGCCGCACTTTTTCTGTTACGCTTTTCTTGCTGCACTTTTCTCTATCAATAATACCTACCTAAATAACATTTCACAAAATAGATATTCAATGATATTCAATAGGTTCAAGTGTGATTAAATGAGAGGGCCTTGCCTCTTATTTATACTTTCATGTAACATCTCACTTTCCTTATTTTAGGGACTTCTCTATTAAATTTATTATTTAAATAATTTCTTTTGCAAACACTTTGACTATTTTGACCTTTTGGGGCTTCTATATGTCTCAAGAGGATTCTCCAAGTTCACATGGTCATAACTCTCTAGCCGTGAGGAGTTATGTGACGTTCCACATACCACTGTAAATGGCATGATATGTACTATCCATCTAGAATTGTCTTACCTAACAATATATCAAAACTCATACCATTATCCATCAAACAAACTTGGGTCCATTACCCCAACCTTTGTGCTACCGAAATTCGCTTCCAAAATTTCTTCAAAGGTTGACATCAATGACAACCAACCCAGATAATCAATAGTAAATTGATTTCATTGTATTTTTACTATCAATATAAAAAATAAGTATAAATTATAATCTATTTATAATTCTTTTATTTTTTTTTGTCCTCTTCCATATCCTAGACCTTTTCTCATGGTCTATTGTTTCCTCAAGAAATTCTCTTCAATCCATAAAGTTGCCTCATAATCATTTTCCACTAAAAAGAAATTCAAAACATGAAACTCATATTGATGGCATAACTCACACCATTCGCATACCTAGAAGTGGGTTCTAGACTCTCCTCACTCTATTAGGACCTTATAAAAATCCTATAAAATTCTTCCATGTACTCCTTGAGAGACATCTTCAATTACTTCAAATTTTTCAATCTTCTCAACAAATTTAATGCATAATCCACAAGGAAAAATTTATTGTTCAACTTTGACACCATCAGATCCCAAGCTTTAATGTTCACTCTACCACAAATTTATCTATTTAGGTACAACTTATCCCACTACAAATAAGTATGATTTTTCAATTATGTAGTGGAAAACCTAACCCTCCTAGGATCTCTAATTTTCTCAAATTCAAATAAATTTGACATTTCACCTATCTAGTCTATCAATTTCGTACGATTTAAAATTTTATAATAAATAGGAGTGTCAAGTTCATGTTTACCTCCAATACTATTGATTTATGTGATCATTATTTCTTCCATTATCATGTACTCTTCTAG
>ML811488.1:72367-95958 GCA_009831015.1 Picea engelmannii
GGTATCCATTCTATCCATCATTAACCTCGCCATTGCTACAAGGTCATTCACATGTTTTTCACCCTTCAGTGTTTTGGGTCTTCCACGACCTCTTCCTCTATGTACCGTCACTATGATTTTTTTCTAGGATATCCTCTTACGAGCTCCCCGCCTCAACAACATTCATATATTACTCAATACCAGACTGAGATATCTTTGTTCCTCCCCACCACAAGCTCAAACTACTTTGATATCACTTGATATATCACACATAATACTATCAAAGTAACATACAAAGAATCATGTCACTGAACAATTAAAACATACTTCAAAAAGCATTAAAAAAAAGCCATGCTCAAAATATGCATTATATTATTCAATGTAAAATGGACATAAGCTCCAAGAATTGACTACAAACACGAATCCATTTCCTTAACTTATATTAAGGATATTTCCACTCCCCATTACAAAGCCTAACTTGTGAGAAGAATAATGTGTTCTTCCTTGGAAACCATCAATTTATAAAACCATTAGATAATATCAAACATTCAAATTGTTGGAACGAATCACTTGGGTTCCAAATTGATTCATCGTTAAGATATCTAGATCATTTCACATTCACCATAATTATCTCTTTGACCTCTAAGATAGCCTCATTAATTGACTACAAATTTTGAATGACATTATTTAGTTTATACTAATCACTCGCTTTATTTAGTTTGATGGAAACACTCTCCAATATTATATTATTAAAAATAATGTTTATATTTTCCTTCTATTAAAGGGAAAGAAGTTATACACGCATATCGTGCAACTAGAGGTATGACTAGAAGAATGATTTCCAAATTTGTACCAAAATATAGTTGTGGTATGACCAGAAGAATGATTTCCAAATTTGTACCAAAATATTGTTGTTGAAACATAAAAGATTTGGACTAGATTATTGTTGTTATTATAGAACCAATCTAGACTACATTATCTTTGTTCTCTATTCTAAAACCAAGTACTTCTTCCAAAAAAACTTCCTTAGACCTTCATTCATATCCAAAACCATGAGAGGTTATTTCTTCTTCTATAACAACTTGTGTTGAACCTATCTCTTCTTCCATATCAATTCTTCTTCCATATCAATTATTGTGGATTTTTTTGTAGCAACATAAAATATACAAAAAAATTATCCAAGCAACATCTAAACTATTGAAAATGAATGTGATGTGCATGATAGATTTTTATGCCACAGATGCTCCCACTTCATAACTACTCCTAAATTTTCAAGGTTTGCTTACAATACTAAACAAATACATGATTATTAGAGAAAACATAATATATATTCCTAAGACATTGTGAATATTCTAGAAGATAATTAATCTTCTAATCACATTTGAACTCTAATACAATGGTAAAAAAAATTGAAACATGTTTATAATTGATAATTGAGACATGTTCATATGGTGATATTGTTAATCTATATAAAAAAACCTCAAACATCGATTAATCAAATTATGGTTTTCGTTTCAAATGAGATTGATTGGATGTTATATTTATTTTCTAAAATAAGTAAGTGTTGGATTACTGAGAGGGGGGGGTGAATCAATAATAGATAAATTTAATCATTTTTAACCATATAATGAAAGTGTTATATCGGTGTAGTATTATCATCCAATAATTGCAAAGTAAATAAACAATGAACAAATGAGAAATCATACACATACATAATACACCAGTGTTTTTACGTAGAAACCCAAAGCGGTAGAAAACCACCGAATTGTTTTCTTATATGTCTTGAAAAATTACATTCATTGGAAGCACCAACTTCCTTTATTTTTTAGTTGCAATTGGAAGGAGGCTCCAACCCCCTAGTTTCTCAGGCTACAATATGAGGGAAACTCCAACTCCCCAATTCTTTGGCTACAACCAGAAGGAGGCTACAACCCCCTAAGTTCTTCGAATACAACCGGAAGGTGGCTACAACCACCTATATTTGCCACATCCAACCACCCTGAAATATAAATTCCAAATGTAGACAACCTGTCACTGTCACTGAATCAACCATTGCCACTGTCAACCTGTCATTGTCAACCTATACCAATAACATATAACAACCTGTACCAATCAACTTGCACCAAACATCCTATACCATTAACCTGAACCAACATGTACCATGCGTCAACTGCATATAAACCATGACTCATCAAGATGTACCAGCATCATCAACTATACACCTCATGTATGTGTCAACTCATCAACTACTTGTCTCAACCATGTACCCAACATGTACCTCAACCATATATCAAAGGCATACACCAATATAACCATAAAAAAATCATCACTCTATCCATAAACCAAATACCATAAACCCTTACATCAAACCATGTGCCACAGCCTCACTATTGCGTAGCCTAAAGCTAAACCAACAACTTCAACAACACATCACAACCAAAAGACCAATACCCATATGCCAAATACCAACAACAAAATACCAACTGTATCCCTCAACAAATATGATATATGCAACAATATTGAACATCCAATACCATCTCAAGAGCTAAACCCTATCTCACAAAACATACCTCAAACAAGATGTGCCATATCTCTCATAAATAGACCCCAACCATGTTGCTTCCGCGATTTTTCTGCGGACTTTTTCTGCCACGATTTGTCTGTGCACTTTTTCTGCCACACTTTTTTTTCTGCACTTTTTCTGCCATGATTTTTCTACTGCACTTTTTTCTATGAATAATACCTGCCCAAATAACCTTTCACAAAATATATATTCAATGATATTCAATAGGTTCAAGTGTGATTAAATGAGAGAGCCTTGCCTCTTATTTATATTCCATGTAACATCCCACTTTCCTTATTTTAGAGAGTTCTCCATTAAATTTATTATTTAAATAATTTATTTTGCAAACACTTTGACTACTTTGACCTTTTGGGGCTTCTAAATGACTCATGAGGTTTCTCCAACTTCACATGGCCATAACTCTCTAAACGTGAGCAGTTATGTGACATTCCACATACCACCGGAAATGGAATGACATGTACTATCCATATAGAATAGTCTTACCTGAAAATATATCAAAACTCATACGATTATCTAACAAACAAACTTGGGTCCATTGCCAAAACCTTTGTGCTACCATAATTCGCTACCGGAATTTATTGAAGGGTTGACATCAATGAAAACCAACCCAATTAATCAAAAATATCCCCCTTTGGCATTGATGGCAACACTTTTATGCAATACTGAAGTCATGTCATGCAATACTAAAGTCATATCACTCATGCTCCCCCTATGACCATCACTCCCCCTGGAACCATGCCTATGTGTTCTGCATCTGAAAAATCTCTCCTCATTTGTTATTAATGGCAAAGGTATCTTTCCATCTGGGTTTTCTCCCCCTAACTGAATTGTCCTTGGGATACTCCCCATGATTGAATTCTTCCTAAAACTGATCTCCTAACCTAAACTTTCCTCTTTATGGTGTTTCCTCATGTAAATCTAAGACATATAAGATAAGCATTCAAAAGAATTCATTTTGGAGTAGAAATTACTCCGAGTCTCTGGAAAAGATACTAAAAGGCTTCCTGTGGATGCGATTTTGTAAATATGTCTATCACTTGTTTTTTTGTGCCCACATATTCAACTTTGTCATTCTTCTATGCAACTTGTTCCCGTAGAAAGTGATACTTGATTGGAATGTGTTTCATCTTGGAGTGAATCACCGGGTTCTTTGAGATATTGATGGCACTTGTATTATCACAATAGATTGGAATGGGCTCATCATACTCAACCTGTATATCTATCAAAGTTGTTTTCATCCATAGAACCTATGTACAACATGTTGTTGCTGCAATATACTCTGCATCAACTATAGATAAGGATACTGATGATTGTTTCTTTCTTAGCCATGATACTAAACACTAGCCCAAGAAGAACGTTGCTCCACTGGTGGTTTGTCGGCCATCTATGCAGCCTGCCTAATCTACATCTTTGTAGGCAATAAGGGATAGATCGTTTCTTTTTGGATACCATATCCAAAATCTTTTTTTCATTTGATATATCTGAAAATTCTCTTCAGTGCTAATACATGTGATTCCTTTGGTGTTGCTTGAAATCGTGCCACCTGTCCAACTTATTTCATTACATCTTGTCTGGAAACTACACATACAGTAAGCTACCAATCATTGACATGTATTGCCTCTCGTCTATCGACTTTGAATCATCATCTTTGCTCAACTTGCAACTGGTTTGCATAGGAGTGGTAACTGGTTTGCAATCTTCCATTATGAACCTCTTTAGCATTTCTTTGATATACTTAGTTTGAGAAATAAAAATTTCTTGGTTGCTTTCATGTATCTGAATACCCAGAAAGAAGGATAATTCTCCAAGTAATGAAATTTCAAATTCATTCTGCATATCCTTTGAAAATTTCTTGCTTAACCTGTCATCAATACTTCCAAAATTAATATCATCAACATAAACTTCAATTAATAAAATACTATCTTGAGTTATCTTGATGTAGAGGTTGTTGTCTGCACTTCCTTTTCTGAACCCTTCCTGCTGTAGATATTTATCCAATATAGAGTATCATGCTCTAGGAGCCTGTTTTAGACCATACAAGGCCTTATTCAATTTACACACATAATCTGGGTTCTATGAAAACTAAAATCCTTCTGGTTGTTCAATGTAGACTTCTTCTTCAAGTTCCCCGTTCAGAAAAATTGATTTCACATCCATCTGATACACTTTAATATTCTTGGAGCATGCATAAGCTAGGAACAATCATATTGCTTCCATTCTGGCAACTGAGGGAAATGTCTCTTCAAAGTCGATTCCTTCAACTTATGCGTATCATTTACATACCAATATAGATTTGTTCCTTGTAACATGTCCATCTTCATTCAATTTATTTCTAAATACCCACTTTGTGGAAATCACATTCTTATTCTTTGGTCTTGGAACCAATTCTCAAGTGTCATTATTCTCTATTTCATCCAATTATTTATCCATGGCCTTATTCCAAAATTCATCATTGCTGGCCTCTTCAAAACTTTTTGGTTCAATCGTAGATGAGAGTGCTAGGTGTGTTTGTTCTGGTGAACGGATTCTTCTACTAGTCTCAACTCCTACATCTTTGTTTCTGATAATCTGATCTGAAAGATGATTCTTCTGTACTCGTTTCCTAGGTGTCTTTGGAGGCACTTATTGAACTTGTTCTTCTACTTTTGTCTAATCCTCTTCATCTTCCCCTTCTACTTCTTCTTCATCTTCCCCTTCTACTTCTTCTTCATCTTTTGCTTCTTCTTCTTAAAGTTGTTCCATTGATTCATGTTCTTCTTCCTTTAATTCGCGTCCACCTGTTTCATCAATTGTTACATTGATGCTTTCCACAACTTTGTTCAAACTCAAATTGTAACACTTGTATGCTTTCCTTGTACTTGAGTAACCAACAAATACTCCTTTGTCGACATGATTGTCAAACTTTCTCATTCTTCCATATTTTCTTTTGATGTAGCGTTTGCTTCTAAATACTCTAAAGTGCTTCACATTTGTTGGTCTTTCTTTCCATATCTCTTAGGGAGTTTTGTTAGTGTTGTTTCTTAGAATTAATCTATATTGAATTTGAACCGTTGTATGCACTACATGTGTCCAAAAGATATCTATCAATTTGGAATACATTAAAATTGTTCGAGACATTTCTTGTACTGTCATGTTATTTGTTTCAATAACTCCATTATTGTTATAACCCTAATTTGCACCAGACATGCTTACCTGGCATCAGGCCACCTCAGATTCCTTCTTTACCAAAACATTGTTGAACAACTCTTCTTAAAAACCCATTTTATAAAGGCCCATGCACCCTGCTCCATTACTGCATGCGTGTACACGCTAGCTGGCCCAAGATAGCCCGCATGTACCTACAAAAGCACGAAAAAATGAAAGTTGTTGACGGAACACACAGATTTGGGTAAGTTAACTAAAACTTTCAGCCATGCATGGCCGGTCATTCGACCAAATACCTAGCTCCTTCTAACCTATAAAAGAAGGGGTAGGGGTCCCATTTGAAAGGAGGATAATCATAGTAAAGAAACTATACCCGATTAAGCATTCCCTTTGTCCCAACCTTTATCAATCCTTGTGAAAAGAAAAGTATAGAGAAAAGCAGTTGGAAGATAGTGGAAGAAGAGCTCAGGACCAGGATCGAGGAGCAATAGCCAACTTTATCATTGTAAGGTATTATTGTGAAGTTAATAAAAGAATTGTTTTTCCCATCCCGCCATATGAGATTGTCATTATTGGAATATTGATTGTATGATTGATTAAATCTCTAACCCGTTAGTTCATAGATCAAATGCATGTCGAGTTCTTTGTTTGTCTTTAGTGAATGCAGGTCAGCATTGGGAGGAGAGTTGCAGTCAAAGAACGACCAAGCGCAAAAAGGGATTGACATCAAACACGAAAAATAAAGTATGTCAACTTAATCTCCTGAGCCTTGTATTTACATATGAGTAATGGGGTTTAGGCATGGGATGATGGTAAAAAGTAAGAATATTTAGGTCATTTATGAATGCATGATAAAACCCTTAGTGCTAGTTTGTAGGAGGGATTTCCCACCCACAATAGAATTGGTGACCATACTGGGGATCTCTAGGGTTTCTGGGAATTTTTTTTCTTGGGTATTTTTAAGAACTGGTTTCATTTCTTGTTTTTAAAGGTTCTTCAAAAGTCTGAGCTAATAGAAATTTTGGTCTTCCATACCTGTTATCTTTGTTTTTTTGCTTGACTACATCTTTTTTTGGATACCCATAGAGGCAAATGCGGCCGGTATAAGGTCTACACGTGTGTACCCGCACCCTACCCTAACATAGCCCGCGTGTACATGCTAGCTGAGGAAGAGTCAGTCGTGTGTATGATTTCAGAAAATTTCTTTTAGAGAGGCAGTCATCCTCTCCCCTATCAGAAGTAATCCTTCTCAAGGGTTTTCTGGAACTCATTCTAGTCTCTTCTTTTTGCAGTTTTGTTGCTTAGGTTTCACCTTAGATTGGTTTTGTTCTATGAAACTTTCCTTCAATTGTTTTATTTTTCTGTCAAAGTAAGTTTCTGAGTCTTCAAGAGATTTTGGTTCTCAATACTAGTAGTCTTTGCCAGTGCTTGATTGCTTGTCATTTCATTTTTTGAAGAGTTGCAGAGGTACACGCAGCCTGCATAAGGTTTGCATGCATGTACACACGCTCTGACCTTACACAGCTCACCTGCATACGCTGGCTGTTGAACTGTCAACAGCGTGCCTCTTGAGAAATGTTTTGGTTTAAGGAGAGGCAGTCATCCTTTCCTTGTCAAGAGTTATACCTTTCAGGGTTCTTAGTCTTTTTCATAGTAGTTTTAGCCTAGGCTAGATTCCAGCATAGCTTTCTTTTTCATTGAAAGATTTATTGTATTTCCTAGATTTTTTAACTTATTTTTAGCTTGAAGTTTTAAGAAAAATGAATTGTGCATTCATCAGTTTCTTTTAGAATCTTTTGTTATTTCTACTTTGATTGGAAGAAAATATAAAAAAAAACTTAGTTTGTTCAATCTCTTTCTTTCCTGGCATTTTCTTTGCATTGTTATTTGAAAAAGAAAATAAATTAGCATAGTGTTGTA
Source organism: Picea engelmannii (assembly GCA_009831015.1). Lineage (NCBI taxonomy): Eukaryota > Viridiplantae > Streptophyta > Pinopsida > Pinales > Pinaceae > Picea > Picea engelmannii. The sequence continues at coordinate 79,995 of ML811488.1, forward strand.
TTTTCTTCTCATCTTAAAAAGAATTTCAAAAATAAAATAAAAAAATAAAGAAATATAATCATTCTTTGACAGTGTTCATATAAGTTTCATCATTTTTCACAAGAGTCTCAACACCATCAGTTGCACTACCATACCATTTTGAGTAAATCAAGCCAGTAAAAAGAACACTAATTAAAATTTACTAGACTTTATGTTTGTAGGGTCCATCAACTAGATTAGGCTAGAGCCTTGATTTAGGTTGGAGAGGAAACTCTTCAAGGATATAAAACAAACATACGAGTCTGTGCTAAGGAGTGGAGAAGTCCAGTATCATGAAATTTATCCGGGACCCCCCTCTAACACAGGGGCTAAACACGAGTTCGCGTGCGGAAAGGTAGTGGAGATAACCCCTCCAAAGCCAGGCCAATCGTAGTGGAGAACACATATTAAGGGCTTGTCTTGGGATTCCGTCGATTGCATTTTCCATGGAGCTTCGTGGGTCTCGAATCCGTTCGAGGTCTTCAGTTGTCTTTCGTACCACCTGCTTTCGATACCCTTGGCAAGTTTCGGGCTTGATACCCTTCTCATTGTGGTCTACCCGACTATCGACTATACCCGCCTGGCGATTGTTCGCGCGCTAGCACCCTAGTTGCCTATATTTCTAGTGACATACATAGGTGACTGTGGGGGTATACCGCGATATCTAGGACAGACATCGAGCCACGCTTTGCAGAGTATACCCGGAGGGTGCTTCCGTTTTCGAGTTGCACTTTCACCGGTAAGTTGCTCTAGTGTTGGTTGGTGTAACTGTTCTTCCAACTAGTTAGTTGTTTGCTTGATTTTCCTTTAGTAACTTTTAGTGTGTGCTATGTGCTCCCTAGTTTTCCATAGTGAGTTAGTCAGTCATGGCTTTGGGTCTCTGACCTAGGGTGGTAGACCGCCCACTCCACCGGTCATGAGGACTTTTCAGTCTTCCACTTAGAAACATGGAGCCGCCTCTTTGTAGGCATTGTTTTGATAACATTGGTTCTTCAGAGTCCGTGTGTGAGACTTTTACGGATTGGAATGATCCCGCAAGGGGAGAATCTCTGCATAATATCTTCATGGCTAAGTTTCCTGATGATACCAACCAAGGAACCCCCTCGCAAGGGGATTCTTGTGCTTTTCCTTTCTTCGAAAATGTTGGTGTCCCTTTGATGGCCACTTTGTACATTCCTGGGTTGACTGTGGGATTACCGGTTTGGTTAGGTACCATTCCAAATGTCCCAAATTCTCTTGACGCTTCTCAGTTAATCACTTTATGTCATGGGCACCCTATTGATGTTTCTTCATCAATAAAGGATTCTCCTCCTCCTTCTCCCGCCTCTGGTGAAAGTACTATTACTAGTAACCGGAAGTCTAAACGAAATAGAAAGAGGAAGAATAGGAAGAAGAAATCACTAGCCTCTATGAGTTATGTTGGGGGCACACACCCACCATCTGCAAGTCATGATGGGGGAAAGAGTCCAGTCAATGCTAGTCATACTGGTAATAGGTCTGTAGCCTATGCAAGTCAAGTTATCGACCACTCACCAGCCTCTGCAAGTCATGTTGGAGATGTGCAACCAGCCACTACTAGTAATGTTGGGGGCATCGATTCTGTTGAGAAACCTAGATGGATAGGACATAAGCCTAAGTTCCCTTGTAATATTTGCAAGGGAGATCACCTTACTCATATGTGCCCTGACATTCCAGAGGTACAAAGATTGTGGTCCCTATCTACAAGCTCTTATGATTCTGAGTCTTCTTAGGTTTTCTCTCAGCCAATTCAACCATTAGTTGAGAAAGTGATCATGTCAATGCAGTCATGGACTGATCCCACTCCTCTTTTGAGGGGTGAGGTTCCTTTAGACCTTGTTGTCTCTTAGCCTATTCAACCATTGGTTGAGAAAGTGATCACGTCGATGCAGTCATCGGTTGATCTCACTCCTCTTTTGGGGGGTGAGGTGCCTTTAGACTATGTAGTCTCTCAGCCTATGCAGCTATTGGCTGAGAAAGTGATCATGTCGATGCAGTCATCAGCTAATCCCACTCCTCTTTTGGGGGGTGAGGTGGCTTTAGACTATGTAGTCTCTCAGCATATGCAGCCATTGGTTGAGAAAGTGATCATGTGGATGCAGTCATCAGTTGATCCCACTCCTCTTTTAGGTGGTGAGGTGCCTTTAGACCATGTAGTCTCTCAGCCTATTCAGCCATTGGCTAAGAAAGTGTTCATGTTGATGCAGTCATCGGCTGATCCCACTCCTCTCTTGGGGGGTGAGGTGCCTTTAGGCCATGTATTCTCGCAACCTCTTCATCCATTGGTTGTGAAAGTGGTCATGCCGATGCAGTCATCGGCTGATCTCACTCCTCTTTTGGGGGGTGAGGTGCCTTTAGACCATGTAGTCCCATAGCCTTTTCAGCCATTGGTTAAGAAAGTGGTCACAATGACGTAGTCTTCGGCTGATACCACTCCTCTCTTGGGGAGTGAAGTGTCTACCGACTATGTTTTTAGTGTTTCTAGTTCAGTACTTTCAGAACAATGGGGCATTCCGCTCGTTCCGAGTACACCCCCTCCAAGGGCTAGGATGCTTTCCTTTGATTTGAATGATCTTGTTGAGGATCATCTTCCTTCTTATGCACATTTTCAAATAAGGGTTGAAGTTAATTCAACAAACATTTATCAGTGTATAGTGGATGAATGAGCCTCCACAAGTATTTTATCTTCCTCGGTTTGGAAAGTCTTGTGATCTCCCAAGCTTGTGTCTACTTCGCATGAGTTGTTGTCTTTTGACAGATGTCCTAGTGATTGTTTAGGGGTTCTTCCTCAGTTGCCTATCTCGTTAGGTGGGAAACATATTCGTGTTGATGTTATAGTGGTGCAAGGCCCATTAGATTTCAATATGCTTCTCGGACATGATTATGTATATGCTATGAATTTTATGGTGTCTACGTTCTTCCGAGTGATGTATTTCCCTCACAATGGAAGCATTGTCACTATTGACCAGTTGACACCTGATAATCACCATCCTAATTCGACATTATTTCAAACTACCCCTTTATATGTTCCTAGTGTTTGTGTAGTCTCGACCCCGCCACAGGTTAATTATGTGGCATCTTATCCTCGATGTTCAATTGCTTCTGAGCGGGAACCTTTGCAATCATGTTTTCCTTCTCGAGACTTGGTCTCAGCGATTGATTCATTGGTTTATCCAATTGGGGGCTTGGGAGCCCTTGCTTCCCCCTCTTGGTACGACTGATTTTGAGTCTCCTTCTAAATCTGATCTCGTTGTTTGTATATCCTCAAGCTCTCGTACTTGTGATTGTTCACTGATAGACTCTTCCAGTCCTGGCCAAAACCTCCATCGTCATATGGAATATGGTGAGTTTACTTCACCCTTTGGGACTGTCGACCCTCGCTTCTATGATTTCTTGGATTTTGAATTGCCTTCAGATGAGGCTATCCTTGAAGCCATGACTACAGATTCTATATTGCGGGAGGACTTACACCGTGGTTTGTTTTTTCTTCCCTTATGGGAGACTTCTCAAGTTGACTATCGAAGAGACTCTTGGTATGAGCCTATTAGTAGGCTCTACCTGAACTAGTTTCATATATGAGTCATAGCCCCATATGTGTCTTCTTTTAAGCCATTTTCAAACCCTCTAAACATGAAAAGATTATCGAGCGATCTTGTGGCCTTTCACGCTCGTTAAACTAAAATGTGAAGTCACGTCTATCCGGCGATAGTTTACCCATTTTTCGGTCCCGACGGTCAACTGTATGAACAAAGGTATACTCTAAGGAACTTCAGTTCTCTAGAAGAGTACCCTCAGGTATAATTTTACCCCTTTTTTGGGCCTGAGGGACTAAATTTACGAAAAAGAAACCCCCATGGAGTCCATAGTTAAGCTTTTTTCAGACTTTTTAAAATTGAAAAGATCGTCGAGTGGCCTTATTCTTTCACACTCGTTAAAATGGTCCAGAAGAACATTCCTGACGGAGTCCTAGTTAAGATTTTTTCAGAATCCTTAAAAATGAAAAAATGGCCGAGTGATCTTGTCTTTATCACACTCGTTAAATTGGTTTTGAATAGACGTCCTGTCGGTGCTAGTTTACCCCTTTTTCGAACCGACTAGACTACCTTCAAAAAAGGTACCCCATTGGAGTCTCCTTTTACATTTTTTCAGACTCTAAATATGAAAAACCATCGAGCTTACCTTCTCTGGGCTCGTTAAACTTATATTGAAGGATGTTACCATTATGTGTTTTGTTAACCGCGTTTTCATTCCTGCGTTTTTGGTCTAATGTTGGCTCCATGTTGCTCTCAGCTGAACCATCTGAAGCATGCCTTATACGCAATCCCTGTAGCACTTTGCCTCTGCGTCTTGACACCTTTGGTTCCAAGAGGGATTTTTCCCGAGTGTCCTTTCTTTGAACATCAGTCTTGTGCTTGCGTCTCGAACTTGTATGTTTGTGACACTCATTCCTCCTTTGTAACATACCATTCTTTTATTCTTTTTCCAAAATTATTGAAAAAGACAAAAATAATCAAATATACCCCAAAAAGAGGAAGGGAAAAGTATTTTCTTTTTTTTGGGCAGCACAATGAGTCACCCTTGGACAAATCACATCCTTTCGTTTGTTCTTCAAGCTCTGGGATTTAATATGACCTTAGGAAGTTGTTCTCGCTACATAGAGCTGTGTCCTTCTCCATTTGGTTATTCTTCCAAACATATGGAGAGTTTGTGTTGCCTCCTACATCGTGAACTTATGTAAAATGCCATGCTGCCTGAGTCTCATCATTTTTCGTGCTATTTCTTAAGGGAAATTTTTCCAAGCCTGAGTTGGCCCCTCTGTAGTTTGTCTCTTTCCCTCATGCTCGGCCATTCCGAAAGTCCAATCAAGTCCTTGTTTGAAATCAATGAAGCCTTCAAGTCTGATCATCAAGATTCTATATTCCATGACCAACGAGCCATCGAAGACCTCTGGGTAGTGAAGTTGTACACTCATATTATAATCCTACCCAAGTTTTGAAGATTTTGAAGTTGTTGCTCGAGCTCTAAAGACCTCATCTCTAGCCATCAATCCTTGTCAGCTTCTAGAGTATGGATACTCTACATGTATATCTTTTTGATTTCGAGATGTAGCTCCGCTGTGTATTTCTCGCGGCTACACTTTATATAGTTATATGGAATGGAGCTACAGTGTATTTCATTAGTAGCCATGATTTTATCTCGAGCATGGGTATGCCCACCTCGGTGAGACAATTATTATTTTGCAGATGAAACCTCCCGATTTTTGGTCCCTGGGCTCACTTGTTCGGAACATCAGTGAAGATTGTTAATGTATTTCGGCCATCAGATGCTCTTCTGACCTCACACATTAGGGGGCATCTGTTATAACCCTAATTTGCACCAGACATGCTTACCTGGCATCGGGCCATCTCAGATTCCTTCTTTGCTAAAACACTGTTGAAAAACTCTTCTTAAAAACCCCTTTTATAAAGGCCCACGCGCCCTGCTCCATTACTGCACACATGTACACACTAACTAACCCAAGACAACCCGCGTATACCTACAAAAACATGGAAAAAGGAAAATTGTTGATGGAACACACAGCTTTAGGTAAGTTAACTAAACCTTTCGGCCATGCATGGCCGGTCATTCGACCAAATACCTAGCTCCTTCTAACATATAAAATAAGGGGTAGGGGTCCCATTTGAAAGGAGGAGAATCATAGTAAAGAAACTATACCCGATTAAGCATTCCCTTTGTCCCAACCTTTAGTAATCCTTATGGAAAGAGAAGTATAGAGAAAAGAAGTTGGAATATAGTGGAAGAAGAGCCCAGGTCCAGGATCGATGAGCAGTAGTCGACTTTATCATTGTAAGGTATCATTGTGAAGTTAATAAAAGAATTGTTTTTCTCGTCCCTCCATATGAGATTGTCATTATTGGAATATTGACTGTATGATTGACTAAATATCTAACCTGTTAGTTCATAGATCAAATGCATGTGGAGTTCTTTGTTTGTATTTAGTGAATGCAGGTCAGCATTGGGAAGAGAGTTGCAGTCAAAGAACGACCAAGCACGAAAAGGGATTGACATCAAACACGAAAAATAAGGTACGTCAACTTAATCTCTTGAGCCTTGTATTTGCATATGAGTAATGGGGTTTAGGCATGGGATGACGGTGAAAAGTAAGAATATTTAGGTCATTTATGCATGCATGATAAAACCCTTAGTGCTAGTCCATAGGATGGATTTCCCACCCACAACAATTTTGTTGAGGTGTCCTAGCAATGGAGAATTGTCTTTTTATTCCATGCATGCTACAGTAGTCCATAAATTCCTTTGAAGTGAACTCTCCATTATCAGATCTCAAATATTTGATTTTTGAATCCATTTCATTTTCAACCATTTCCTTGTAGACCTTGAAGTTTTCAAAATCTTCTGACTTATTCTGAGAAATCAAACTGCAGTCATTCTTGTATAATCATCAACTAATAACATAAAGTATTTCTCACATTTTAAACCCTTTGTTGTAGTTGTTCCAACTAGATCAGTATGCACAATTTCTAGTGGTCTTGTCATTGAATATTCTTTTGATTTAAACCTGGTCTTTGTTAGCTTTCCTTGTTGACAATGCTTCCATACAGTGTTCGTTGGTTTCGTAATCTGGGGCATTTCTCTAACTGCTTCCTTTTTGTTGACTTTGACAAGGTTATCAAAGTGTATGTGACCTATTCTTCTGTGCCATAGCCAACTTTCATCTTCTTTTCCTAGACAACACTTTTCATTTGCAATTTCATTTAGTGCATAGATGTTGTTTGAAGTTCTTGCAGTCATTGCAATTAATTTTCCTAAAATTTATTTTCTTATCTTGCACTTTTGTGAATCGAAAGTAACTTTATGAACTTTGTCACACATTTGACTCACACTTAGAAGAATATGTTTCATATCTTCTACTAGTAGAACATTTTCTATCTTGGTATTCTTGTTTCCAATTATCACTGTGTCTTTTCCAATGATTTTAATTGAATCATCATTTTTGAATGAGACTGATACATCTCTTTCCTTTCTTAATGTAAGAAACTTGTCTGTATCACCTGGCGTGTGTTTTGAACAACCATTGTCAACATACCAACTACGTTTCTTCTTCTTATCTTGTAGAGAGAGTGTGCATTCTTCATTGCTATATTGATTCTTCTTTCTTATCCATGTTCTCTTATTAAGTTCTTGTCTGTGACTGTTGTTGTTTTGTTGTGGTTCTCTAGGAGGAACTATCATTTTTCAATATTTTTCCATGTGTCCAAAGTTGTTACACTTGTATCATTCCACTTTAGTGCTCAATGATTCAAACATGTTGTAACTTCTTCTCTGTGTTTCATTAGGCCTTCTTGGATAACCCTTTTATGTATGACTTTTAAAGATGTTTATGTTCCTGTTGTTAGTTATGCAATCCATAGATTTGTGTCCAAAATTATTACATGCATAACATAAACCAAAAAAGATAGTTTGATACTTGGGCATTAAAGATATTCTGAAAAGAGTTTCTCTTCTGAATCCTTCTTCTTCCTAAGTCATATCTGTCGGTTGTTGATTCTAAAATTGGAATCTTCTCGGTGGAGGAGTGTTCCTATAATATTCCTTGTATGTCTTCCTATCCCCTTTGATTGTTTCTGCATAGCTTTTTTGATATGTGTCTTGCTCTGTTGTTTTGGAGATTGATCCCTTTTTTGTCTAATTGTATCCAAGTCCTAACTTGTCATGATGAGGTTTTTAACTGCTGATAATGTCATCCAAAAATTTTGAGTTGTTATGCATATTTTTCTTTTGAATATCCTTTCTTAATGTGACAATCTTTGCTTCCAAATTTCTAATGATCCTGTCTCTTTCTTCTAGTTGTTCTTTGAGTGCTTCTTCAACTCTTTTATCTTTTTCTATTTGAACCTTCATATTTGTGATCATTTGTTCTAGTTCCTGAGTGTCTTTTTTCTTGTCTAGTTTCGCTTGTAGCTTCTTGTTTTTTTTCTTTTCTCTTCTTATAACTTCTATGGCACACAAAAATTCTTCTCAATAGTCAACTTCTGCCTCTTTATATTCTTCTTTGGCCTCTTCATATTCTTCTTCAGTGTCTTCTTTGTCAGAGTATTTTACTGCCATGAATAGAACTCTTTCTGTCTCATTGTCACTAACTTCATTTTTATCTGATGATGAGATGTCTTCTTTGGTGCATAAGCTTTTCTTGAAAACTTTCTTTGTGGTTCTTTTGTCTTTATATGTTTGTTTTCTATTTGAGTAATCTTCATCATTCCTCTTCTTTTTCTTATGAGGACATTTGTTAGCAAAATGACCAATGCCATCACATTTAAAACAAATCAAAGGAAACTTACATTTATATATGTTGTTGGCTCCCTTGTTCAATCTTCTGACAAAGTTAGTCATTTCTTCATCATCTTCTGAGATGTCATTGTTGCTACTATGTTATTTTTCCTTTTGCTTTCCTTTTTTCTTTGACCTTTTGGATGCTTTAAAAGATGTTTCTTTTATACCTGGATTTTCCTGTTCAGTTCTCATTTCATATGTTGTGAAGATTCCATGTAGTTCGTCCATGCTTATTGAGTCTAGATCTATTATTCTTCTAGTGTTGATATCTTAGGATCAAATCTCATAGGGAGAGTAGGGAGAGATCTTAGTACATTTTGAACAATTACAGATTCTTTAATTTCTTCTTCCAATCCTATGATTGCATTTACTGTTTCATCGACTCATAAGAAGTACGCTGCAATATCCTCGTCTTCCTTCATCTTTAGTTGTTCAAACTGACCTATGTAAGTTTGAAGTTTTTTTTCTTTGACTTTTGAATCTCCTTCATAAATATTTTGAAGCTTGTCCCAAATCTCTTTACCAAATTTACAATGTATAACTTTTGTGTAAATTGATTCACAAAGACCATTCAAAAGTGCATTTTTGGCTTTGAAATTATTTTTCCTTTGTTTTATTGCTCTTTCATTTGTCGTCAGAACTTTTGGTTCTTTGCATCCATCTATAATTGATTGTCAAATTTCAAATCCATGTGCCTATATATATGTTTTCATCCTTCTGCTCCAAAATGCATACTTCTGTCCATCAAACTGTGGTATTCCATTTTTATACATGTTGTTTCTCTCCATGATCTACCTTTCAGTGGTTAAATTGATTTATGAAGGAACCTGCTCTGATATTGATTGTTGGATTACTAAGAGGGGAGGTGAATCAGTATTAGAGCAATTTAATCATTTTTAACCATATAATGCAAGTGTTATATTAGTGTAGCATTATCATCCAATAATTGCAGAGTAAATAAAAAATGAACAAATGAACAATCATACACATACATAGTACACCAGTGTTTTTACGTGGAAACCCAAAGCGGGAGAAAACCACAGAATTTTTTTCTTATATGTCTTGAAGAACTACATTCATTGGAAGCACCAACTTCCTTTGTTTTCTAGTTACAACTAGAAGGAGGCTCCTACCCCCTAGTTTATTAGGAAACAACCTGAGGGAAGCTCCAACTCCCCAATTATCTAGCTACAACCAAAAGGAGACTACAACCCACTAAGTTCTCCGGCTACAACCAGAAGGTGGATACAACCACCTATCGTTGCCCCGTCCAACCGCCCTAAAATATAAATTCCAAATGTAGACAACCTATCAATGTCATTGAATCAACCACTGCCACTGTCAACCTGTCATTTTCAACCTGTATGAATAACCTGTAACAACTTGTACCAATCAACCTGCACCAAACAACCTATACCAATAACATGAACCAACATGTACCATGCATCAACCATGCATCAATTGCACATCAACTATGACTCATCAAGATGTGCCAACATCATCAACTATACACCTCATGTATGTGTCAACTCATCAACTACTTGTCTCAACCATGTACCCAACATGTACCTCAACCATATACCAAAGACATACACCAATATAACCATAAAAAAATTATCACTCTATCCATAAACCAAATACCATAAACCCTTACATCAAACCATGTGCCACAACCTTACTGTTATGTAGCCTCAAGCTAAACCAACAATGTCAATAACACATCACAACCAAAAGACCAATACCCATATGCCAAATACCAACAACAAAATACCAATTGTATCCCTCAACAAATCTGATATATGCAGCTTTATTGAACATCCAATACCATTTCAAGAGCTAAACCCTAGTTCACATGGTCATAACTCTCTAGCCGTGAGGAGTTATGTGACGTTCCACATACCACCGTAAATGGCATGATATGTACTATCCATCTAGAATTGTCTTACCTAAAAATATATCAAAACTCATACCATTATCCATCAAACAAACTTGGGTCTATTACCCATACCTTTGTGCTACCGAAATTCGCTTCCGAACTTTCTTCAAAGGTTGACATCAATGACAACCAACCCAGATAATCAATAATAAATTGATTTCATTGTATTTTTACTATCAATATAAAAAATAAATATAAATTATAATCTATTTATAATTCTTTTACTCTCAATATAGAAAATAGGTATAAAATATAATCTAATTTTAATTCTTTTACTCTCAATATAGAAAATAGGTATAAAATATAATCTAATTTTAATTCTTTTACTCTAATATAGAAAATAGTTATAAAATATATCATGTTGTCTCCAGAAATGACGAATGATGTTTCGTAAAAAGTGATTAGAATTATTATTGAAAATGCAATTGAAAACGTTTCAATTAGAATTAGTAATGTAGATTTCGACAACTTAGATATAATATAAGTACAAATAATATCTCACAACTGGAACTTGTGGAATTATTGTGATATAAGTTATATTACATTCATTTTTTAAATATATATTTTGTATTTCCATGTTAATTTTGTTATTTTGTTTAGATATTTAGGCTTGTTATTATATAGATATTATTTTATGATAATTTAAAAGATTTCATTAAAATGTTATTTTGGTAAAAGTTAAGAGGCATTCAACCCCTTCCCCTCTCTATATATGCAATTTTATTTCGAATGGAACATCTTTAGGATATGCTAGTTTCATTATTGTTTTAATTTTTTTTTGTTAATTTATTTATATTTTTGGTATTTATTTTAAAAAAAAACATAAAAAGATTAAATTATGTAAAAGGTGTGGTTTATGAAAAGTTATTTAAATTATTTCTATTAAAAACATAAAAATTCCTCATAAAAAAATTTAAATTTTATTTATCAAAGAAAAAAATTCATATTATGTATAAAACATAGAGTCTCCATGTCTTTGACATATTAGAAGATTTGTCAGTGAAATGTCAAAAACTGAAAATCAAGAGGAAGATTGTATGGCTGAAAGAAAAAAAGGCAAAAAGCATATATTTCCAAAAAAAAATCGGACATTTCTCTAAATAGGGACTCCCTCCATAAAATACATGTGGAAGTACTGAGAAGAATCCCCATGTATGACCTCTTCAACCTGCCACTTTTTGATATCCAATCGAAATCCTGCTTTAGATAAGTCGTCTGCCTCTCGACTCTTCTCCCTGAAAGCATGTTGAATATTGATTAACTCAAAAGACGTCATTAATATGTGTACTTCATCAATAATAGAAAGAAGTTTTAGATTGAGGCTGTGATGTGACTTGTTTTCCCAATTAATGACTACCATTGAATCTCCCATGACCTGAATCTGATTCAACCTCTTTTCAGTAGAAAATAAAACAAGCATTTTTAAGGATAAGAGCTCAACATGGTTGTTGGTTCCTTCGCCAAATCCCAGTGTCATTTGAAAAATATGAGAATCTGATAAGTACAGTATAGCCCTGCCCAACCCCACATGCCTGAATATTGTTTTGAGAAGCACCATAAAAAAAATCCCAAGGAACAGACTTGCCGATTTGAGTCTCACTGATAGACCTTAGAGGAGGACCTTCTTTTTCTTGTGGGAAGTAAGAGAGGATATTGACAACTTGAGCTGCAATAATGTCTAGTGTGGATAGCATGTCATTGAAAATGGAATTGTTCCTTGCCAGCCAGGCTCCCCAACACAGAATTAGGTCTAAAGATTTTGTGCTTATGTTTGAAGGGTTGGAGACCCAAGATTTCTAGGCCTGCTCCACAGACGGTCCCTCCAGTAACAAGGTTGCAGCAAAGTTGAGGATGCCTCCTTCCAAATATGGGTAACATCAAACTGAGCCTTCAATTTATCTACATTTATACTAAAACAAATGATAAGAATTTCATATATATATATATATATATATATATATATATATAAACAATTTTATTATTAAAAATTTTAGTAATAAAACATTTTTTTAAAACAATCCTTTTAAAAATACACTCTTTTACAATAATTTATTATAAAAAATTATGAATTTCATTTATTTTATTTAAAAAATCTTTAAAAAAAACTTACAAATTTATTAAAAATATTGAAAGACTTTATAACAATTAAATTAACTTTATTTTACGTTCAAGTTATTTGCATCTTAAACATAAACATGAAATCTAAACTTGGAAATTTTAGTTGATATTGTTTTTACATGGTATATACTTGCTTTCCGTAAGAAATATCTTAAGGGTGTTGATATCGTTTCATGGCTACGCAGTGATGCTCATAATTCCCAAGGCTCATCTATTATTTGGATGAATTTCTTGCACTCTCTCCCGATCTTAAAGCGATGGTTGGCATGGGAGATAGGAACAGGCCAACGTGTTGTGTTGGGCTGCGACCCCTTCATCGGCTGCAATGATTCTTTCGAATTGTCTTTTTCGCTTATTCAGAATTTAAACAGTCACCACATCTTTTCTTTAGCTTAAGTGGCAAAAATCGGTGATTCAGGATCCTGTTAACAATGGATTGATTCCATTCAATTGGGTTTTACCGATCCAATTGGTACAGAATGGGACAATTTTATCTCGAACTTGAGAAGCAATGGCATTAGTTTCAAAACTGATAATGGCAAACTAGTCTAGTCCTGGAATGAAGTGACAAGTAATGTCACTGCCAAACTACATATCAGACTGGAAGAAAATAAGTGGTGGTACAAAGCTATTTGGACTGTGAAGATTCAAATCAAACTGATTTGTTTCATGTGGTTATGCATTAAGGATTGTATCCTTATTGGTGTTAATTTTCAGAAAAGAGGTGGCATTGGCTCCTCGGTTTGCATTCTTTGTTTAAAAGAAAAAGAAACTATGACACATCTATTTGTGGATTGCCAAAACACACAAAACATTTGGTCTGATGTGCTTAAAACTTTGAGGATTAATAGCGAATGGAAGAGTATTGAAAAGATTAAGCAGTGATAGATTTGATGCAACACACTACACTATTGATGTGTATTCTATTAATATGAACATGTATTGTTACACAATATGGTTACAATATGGTTACAAGACGTTACCAACTCCTGTAACGGTAAATTATCTAAGTAACTAGTTAAGGATGTAATTAGGTATTTTCTTTAACACTCCCCCTTAATTACATCCGAGAAAAACTATCACTATCACTAATGCAATTTTGTCTATCTCCCCCTTAAACAAAACTTGGTCCTGACTCTGAGATTAATATCTCACATTTCCCATGTTAATCGAAGATTCAAATTCTCGGATACAATCATCAAGTTAGCATACGAGTAGACACCCTTGTATCTACCAAAGTGGACTTCATACCACATTCCTCTACCAAAGTGGACTTTATACCACATTCCTCTACCAAAGTGAACTTAATACCACATTCCTTCTGGCCAGCACCTCAAGCTGCTCAAAACCAGTGATAGTTGTGATGTATCATAGCCAGCGCTTCATGCTGCTCGAAACCAAGGATACATGCTACATGATCACATACTGACCTATGTAGGCCTGATTCAATCAGGGCTCATTGAACATGGGGAACAAAGCTTGCATTTAGTTGTGATGTATCATGGCCAGTGATTCATGTTGCTCAAAACCAATGATACATGCTACATGATCACATATTGACCTATGTAGGCCTGATTCAATCAGAGCTTACTAAACATGGGGATCAAAGATTGCCTATAGCAAAGCTCACAACTTCTTACAAATGGGACCAAAAAAACTTAGAACAAAAAACTTACTGGAGTGTCTACTGAGGTGTCGAGTACAACCGAACATGCACCCCTCAAATTACAGCAATTAATTTCTTATGTATTTGCTGATGAATGAAAAAACCAAAATTTTTGTTATATTTTGTTGCATGTCTCTGCCCATCTTTCTTCTTTGTGACTTTCTTCATGCAGTTTTTATTGTTCAATAATGCGAAAACATTGTCCATAAAATGGCTCAACGTCAATGATTCTTTCTCTTCAACAATATAAGAGGCAATACTCTTGTCTTGTGGCTTCTTCTCCTTGAAAGCTTGGATTTTCTTTCTTGTAGACTATTTGCTCCATGACGACTCTTCTTCATCTATAGGCTTTGTTGGTCTAGTTGGAATATGCTTATTTGATTCATAGAACTTCTTATCTCTTTTCAACTCTCTTTAAAATGCCAAAATAAATATCATCACCATGCTTAACATCTTTTTTCTCTTGAATTTACCTTCGTCTTGGATTTCCTTATTCTCTTGTCATTTGTTAGAGTCGCTAATTCTAACAAAATAACTATATCAATATTGAGTTAGCTAAAATCAATAAGATTCAGTACATTCTTTCAAGACACAAATATTTTCTCATATCACCAAAGCATAAAAGTTATTTTCATAACTTTAAAAATTCTCAGACCTCCTTTGAAATAATAAAGAATCTTTAAATAATAAAGACTATTTTTTTTTTAATAATGGGGAGCACCTTTTTTTTTATATATATTTTATAAAATTTAAAATAAAAAACTTCTTCATTGGCTTCCTCACCGATTGGCTTCCTCACCCATTGTGTCGATATTTAAAAAAAAAACGCATGAGAGCTCCAATAAATTTATGGTGGTGCAAGTTTTCACCAAATAAAATTGTCTATACAATAGAATAGTGGTACTTCCTCCTTATAATGATTTCCAATCATTTTTAATATATCGCCAGGGACTTACAATTATCCACGCGCAACCATTTTTCATAGAAATTTTAAAAGCATAAACAAATGCAAATTTGAGTCTTTACAAGTTGTACCAAATCGCGGTGGCAGTTTCTTGGTGAACCAAATAGCGGTCGGCTCCATAACCCCTGCCTTGCAATCAATGACATACTTCTACTGGGCATTTTCCTCAGCGCGTGAAACCATCACTGGCATACTTCGAGTGCAGATTCTAGTACCGATTTCAACTGCACGAAATTCGACCGAATTTTTCAACTCAACAATTCACCGGCTTCACTGTGACTACTCTTCATCGCTGACTTTCCTTCCTCTGTTATAAAGCAGTGGCAGTAGATCGAATCCTCTTCTCTCAAAGGGAGATACTTTCATAACCCTGGGTCTCTAGGCCCTTCAGTGATGGAGTGAAGCCCAGACCCGCTCTGATACCAAGAAAAGATTAAGCAGAAATAGATTTGATGCAACACACTACACTATTGACGTGTATTCTATTAATATGAACATGTACTGTAACACAATATGGTTACAAGACGTTACCAACTCCTGTAACGGTAAATTATCTAAGTAACTAGTTAATGATGTAATTATGTATTTTCCTTAACAAGTATCACTATCGAGGAAAATCTGAAACTTTGGTTCTTTAAATTTCCAAATTTAAGACATGTCCCTTTTCTGATTATGTGGAGTATTTAGAAATTTAGGAACAAAATTCTCTTCGAAAACTGGAACAGATTTGATCCTTTGATTCAAAAAAAAAATATTCTCTCTATAAAAGATTACACAATCAAAGTGGAAGAAGATAAATTGGATCTTTTACTAAATCCAATTTATTTTGATGACAATCCAATTGGCTTTTTCGATGGTGCAGCTGCAGAAAATAAGTGTGGCATAGGAATTTATC
>ML811489.1:0-15230 GCA_009831015.1 Picea engelmannii
AAAATTCAATTCAAATTCAGTAATGAAATACATTGATTCATAAATCAAATGAAAGTTGAAACATAAATAGTAAAATAATAAATATCAATACATTGATTTAAAAATTAAATTCATCATTCATCATCTAGAATCTAATTAATTAGTACTAAGCAAAATACTTATTAATTAATTGTGTTTTAAAATTTATAAAATTATATAATGGGCATAAATTATAAGATGGCATATGATAAATTATAAGTTATTGTGTTTTAATATTTTATTGTTTTAAATTATAAGTTATTGCCTTTAAAATTTATTATTTAATAAATTAATTGTGTTTAATTTTATTTTTTTTATATATTTGTTTTTTAATTTTTTCTTTTTTAAATTTATTTTTTTTCTTTTTTAAGTCTTATTAGGCAAAACAAATTTGGGGGGACGTCCAAGAGTCCCTCTTTTGGGGGGGACGTCCAGAAGTCCCCCTTTTCAAGGGGGGGCGTCCAAGAGTCCCCATTTTGGGGAGACTCGCCCCCACCTTGGGGAATCGCGTCTCCCCAAAAAGGGGACGTGGGGAAATGTCCCCCCTGGAGTCCCCCAGTCCCGGGGACGTGAGAAACGTGGGGGACGCGACCCCCACCCTTGGGGACACGTCCCCGTGGAACACTGATTTTTAGTTGATGGATGTTGGCCTTTTGTCTCGTGGTTCCGTGCACATCTTATGAAGATTTGATCACAACATCTATGGATTATATTGCCAACGTGGTGGTCATTGTGGACTTATATGCTAAGTCATAAGGGGAGACAAAGTAAAAATACTTTAATAAAGGGGCACCCCCTTTACACTTTAACCATGGTAAAAAGGACAAAGGAAAATAGTATATTATGGCAATAAGAGGGTGCACTTAAGAAAGGGATTAAAGGTGGCATCATAGAGGGGGCTGCATGGTAAAGACATGAGTTATGAAATGTTGATTATTGTAGCCTCGGAAGGTCTTCTACATTGGCTTTGCGTCTTAGCATGTAGAAGATGGTCGATTACCTCTTTAGATGCTTCCTTGAGAGGAGTAAGTGACTTTATAATTTTTTCCGTAAGTTTAACTTGGGAAAAGTACAATAATTAACCTAATTAATTATTGTGGACTATTAAGCTAGGTTTCCAAGGATAAATAATTAAATTATTTAAGTGACTTAGATTTAATCTCCACCCTTGATCTAAAGTGAGGCTTAGGATTTAATCCTAGTCATTGATCACATAAGGGATTAGGGTTAGGGATGATTAGCTTAATGAAATTATAAATTAAGTCTAAGAGAGAGGTGAACGCGCATTATGCATTATTGAGGAAGTGACTTTCTCATGAGGGCAAGAAAGCCAATTTGACTGAGGAGATTTGAAAAGAGATTGCTGAGAGGAATTTCTGCGAAATTCAAGAGAGACTGAAGATGGAGAGAGAGGCTGAGACAAAAGGCTGATTTCAGGTGGAGACTGAGTTTATTCAGAGGGGGGCCAATTTGACTGGGGCACAGGCCATACAACGGCCAAGGAGGTCGTGAGCTGAGTAAGCAGGCTGAGAGTATTCTGAAGTGGCCAAGCTGATCTTGCAGTGTATTCCAGCAAACAGATTGAGTTTCGAGGGAGCCAAATTCCTTAGGGGCCGAGTTACAGATTCCTATGCAGATGTAATTTCTCTGTGTAATTTTCTGTGGATCTAACCTAGTATTTTCCAGATTTAATACAAGTGAAGGAGAATTGTTCTGGGTGAAAATTTCTGTTGTTTTATGTCTGATATCTCATGTTACTTCTGCTGCAATTTATTTTTTCAGGGTTAAGTTTACCAATGTATTTGTTTTCAGCAAGTTCAGAATTTTATTTCAGTAAAATATTTTTCTGGGGTTTTAAATTAAATTGCTGAGTTAAACAAATCAGATCTGGTATAACAGAATTTAACATGGTATCAGAGCATTAGAAGCTCTGAAGAAGAGAGATCAGGGGCATAAGGGTTTCAGCAGAATTTTTACTTTCAGTGTTTGAGGGTTTTGTGGCTAGAAGTCAATCTGGCCAAATGGCATCATCAAGTATGAGGTATGAAGATAGGTTGGAGGGGGCCGTAAACTTCAGTCCATGGACGGAGCGAATCACCATTGTGTTAATGGCAAATGGTTTGTGGGAATTTAAAGACCAAGAGATTCCGGTTCCTTCGGATGCAACCCAAGCAAAAAAACACAAGACTAAAGATGTAAAAGCTAGGGATATTATTTTGGATGGTGTGAAGGATCACATAATCCCTCACATAACAGGTAAGGGTTCAGCCCATAAAATGTGGACAGCTTTGATAAAGTTGTACCAGAGTGACAACCAGAACAGAAAAGTAGTGCTAAGGGAGAAGCTAAACAGCATTAAAATGAACAGATCAGAGACTGTGGCCTCATATTTCACCAGGATTCAGCAGGTTCGGGACAATCTTTTCAGCTGTTGGGAAAGCTGTGGATGAGAAAAACCTTGTGAAAGTAGCACTGATGGGGTGTACCAAGCAGTGTTTTAAAAACCAGTGAACCGGAACTGGAACCGGCCGGTTTTACCGGTTTGATGGACAACTGGTTCAACTTCAAACTGGCCAATAAACCGAACCGGCCGGCCAGTTTATGACGGAACCAGCCGGTCTGGTACCGAACCGGCCGGTTTGGTCCCTAAAACCTAAAACCCAAGATCCCCTAAACCCTAATTCTAGTCTATAAGACACTCTCACTCCCTTCTAAGTGCCTCACACCTCTCTTATTTAGCATTTGGGAGCATTTGGAAGCATTTAGATGATGAGTCTGAGGCCGAGTTTGAGTCCGAGTCAGAGACAGATGATGATGCCGAGGGCGAGGATGCTCATGCCATTTCTACTTCTAGCAGTAGTGATGATTGATCATTGATCGTGTTGATCAATGAGATAATGACTTGTAGTCTTGACTCTTGTTAGTATGTTATTTGATGTTGTAAAGGCCATTTAGAGCCTCCTTGATTATGTATTTATGTTTCGATCTCTAGATATGTATTGCACTTGGTATCGTTTTGATATATTCATGAGCATACTTTGGATATGTTGTCCCTAATTGTCTCTAATGCTTTGGAAACATGATTTAAAATCTTATATTTTTATGTATTTTTAAAAAAACTGGTTCGACCGGTTTTGGTTGGACCCTCGACCGGTTCCGATTTTTAAAACTATGGTACCAAGCAGTGGACTACTTTTGTAACAAGTATCTTAGCTAGAGACAAGATTCATGATTGGGCCAGATTGTGGGACAATTTCACCCAAAAGGAGATTTGGGAGGAATCCATAGTTGGTGGACAGCACAAGGGTAGAGATGAGGAGAACCTTGCTCTTGTTGGGCAGGCGAAGAAGGGCAAGGGTAAAGCCAAGCAAAACCAGGGTGGAGGAGCAGCTTCACAAGGGAGGAAGGACATGAGCAAAGTCAAGTGCTTTGCATGTCATAAGTTCGGTCATTATGCCGGACAGTGTCCAAACAAGGAGAAAAGAAAGGGAAAGACAGCAACAACTACATCCGCGCAATTGGATGAGTTAGCTGAGAAATTCGAGAAAGAGTTTGTGCTAGTATCCTGTCTTTTTGGCACCATTACGACAGGGTTGTGGTTTGTGGATAGTGGAGCATCTCGTCACATGATGGGATCTCATGATATCTTCACCAGTATGGTTGTTGGCACAGGGGCAGACCCAGGGTTCAACGCTTCAACAGCGCACCAACAAAACCTTAACTACCGGCCCTTTCGGCAACACCTGCGAAGCAGATGAAGTCTCGCCCGAGGTAGAGGTAGGGGGGGTTGTAGGACTCAAGTGTCTACAACCTAGCTGGGACACAGATCTGTGATCACAATACTTAACAGAGCACTTAGCAATTAACGTTCATTAGTCTTTGACCCTTATTCACATCGCAGATAAAAACCCTAATTACATAACAGCGCAGTATTCAACAAGATCTGATCATATCTAACCATTTAGCACATTGCATCAAACAGATCTAGCATTCATTCATGGTATTAAGCACTAAGATACTACATCAGATACATCTAATATACATAAAGATTCAGCACTAAGCATAAATCACATCAATAACACAAAGCAATCACAACACAGGATATACGTGGTTCACCCCCAGCGTGGGGCTACGTCCACCAACTCTTCGTCTTCTTTATTATCTTCTTTCAATCTTCTTACATGCACACAGCCACAAAACCAACTCCGCATAGGACATGAGATCTGCACGCACTCCACCAGATCCTCCTTCCCCGAGTTTGGCACAGCACAGAGCCTTCTTACAATTACTTGCACTTAACTCTGCAAGTTCTCAACACATAGTATGCACGGAACCTTCACAACTAATCGCACTTAGCAACCTCTACATATCTTGCACAAAGCCAACTTAGATTTGATGCCTCTTACAATGCCTAGTTACTTATTTATACATTTACAAATGGGGCCTAAGCATGGGTAAACCCATGGGCCGACATCCCATACCCGTTACACAAGCCCTGAACCCAAAAAGTCGGCAAAAAGGGGGCGAGATCCCGCGATCTACACTTCACTTGGGTGCTCCGTCTTCGACCCGCCTGTCAAAGTCCCAAAAATAGTCAAACACGACCAAGGTTCTCCAAAACTTGGTCGAGGGCCAACAAGCCCCCAACACTCACCTGTGACTCGTCCCGAGTCACTCTGATCTGGGAAACTCTGCTTCGAAGGCCTCGAGCTTGGCTCGAGCTACCTCGACTTGCTGCTTTCCCAGGGCCTCTTGCTCGGCGAACTCCTGAATGACTTTCTCGGTGATAGGTCCTTCCAAGCGTTGTTCCACTGTGGTGACCACTTGTTCCAGCTGTGCACCTTGTCCCTCGATCTCCTCAAAAAGTGTGCAGGCTTCGTCCTATACCGGCTGAAGTCTATGGCTCACTCCCATGACTTTACTCTAGATGGCATGGACCTGTTGTTGACCACGCGTTGTTCTTGTGACCTTTTCATCTTCTCGACCGCTGACAGTAGCTTCAACTGTGCTTGTACTGTCGCTGCTTATTGCTTTGCTTCCTGGAGTTGTGACTCCAATGTCCTTAGTTCTGGGTCCTCTGCAAGGCGCTCATAGGCCTACGCACTTCGATTGTTGAGTTGCTTGCATTCTAAGGCCAATTGCTTGATTCTTTCGACTGCGCTCCGGGCAGTTTCTTCCCTCTGATCTCGCACTTCCTGCGTTGTGCTCGGTACTGCTTACAATTCCAGTTCTGCTACTCTTGTTTGGAGCTGCTGAATGGCTTTAGCAAGCTTCCCCACTTGGCTCTCAATTGTTTCCTCTTCCATCTGTGCCAGGCCCGGCACAGAGCGAAGTGCTCTAGTGACTGCTTCTTTAACTCCAATCTGCTCCACGAGCAGTTGTTCTTTGTCCTTCTGGATCTACGCTCTATCCTCTGCAAACTTCGCCCGGAGGTCATCTTTCTCTTGCTTCGCAACCCAACGCTGCTCTAGGGCTTCCTCCTTTGCTTACTTCAGTGCCTCTGTGGCCTGCTCTTTTTCTTCCTAGACCCGACGAAGGCGAGCCTCTGTCGCATCTGCTATTCTATGTAGTTGGGCGATTTCATCTCCTACTTCTATGCCCCCTGATGACAACGGCGTCGTAGACACTGCGCGGCTCGAATAAAGAGCTTGTTGTACCCCTTTGAGCTCCGCCTCGATCCAGTCATACATTGTCTCCTGTTTGGCTTCGCTTCGTTGCAAAAATTCCTCGGAAGTATCTAATACAACTGCGATGATGAGGTCAATATCATCCACCGTAAGTATAGTCTGTAAGTGGGGCTTATTGGCGCATGACTTCTTTTGCACTGAGGGTTTCTTTGGAGAAACCTTTCTTTTCTTGGATGTCTCTGTCTCCGTAAGGGGATCTTTAGGCGGTGTTACTTCGCCCTATTCCTGCTTGTCTTCTTCCCCTTCGTCCTCTTCTTTGTCTACTTCGTCACCTCCTCCCCCTTCAGGTGAATCTGGTGTAGTCTCCTCTGATGCGCTGTGCATTTCCTGTACTTCTTCCTTCTTCTTCTTCTTGCTACTGCCTGGTCCATCACATTCTTCCCGGGTGACTACAGGACTTCCGATGACGTCGGGGTCAAAGAGTTTTGTCTGTTCGACTGGCACAAGGAATTCTACAAGCCATTCCTTGGTTATTTCCTCCATATCTTCCTCGGTGAGTTTGTAATAGGACTGGAGCTCTTCCTTGTGTTCATCTCCACACGCAGTGATGTAAATGAAGTGCCTGTCTACACGGAACTTCGCTATTGGCCTGAACCTATGAAGTGTATTCGGAGTCATTCGACGGAAGGATTCAATGGCCCTCTTCAACTGCAAGTAATAGGTGTGGAACACCGCATTGGACTGCCATTGCTTCGCCATGTTGCTCGAATACCAGAGGGTAGTGAACCTCGCGGCCAGTGGTTCGGACGACTCGACTTCAGGGAAGGTTGCTCCCTCGAGCATCTCCCAAGCGATGAAGGCAACAAGAATCAACAACCAGCTGAAGTGAAACTCGTAGCCCTGGTCTTGCACTTCACGACAATCTTGCTCCAACTGGTTGACGAGGTAGCTCGCCCAGTTCATCCACATCCCTTCGACGCACTTTCCTGCGAGGTCGACGACGAACCCTGTGACCTGCGTCGGTCTGTTCTTCCTGACGAGCTTACCAGCTATCAACTGGCAAGCTAGGCGCACTGCGCCATTTTGGATGGAGGCTACCTTGTAGCCCCGCTTTCCTTTCTCCACATCGTCGTAGGTGTCCTTTATTCGCTGCGCCAGGGCGCGATCTACAGCCTTCCCTGGGTAAAAATCCTGAGGGTTCAGTCCTTGCATGCTCAATTCAGTGATCTGGTGGATCAGCGTCGGATCTACAGTGATGCGCCTATCCAACCACAGGTAACCACCATGGTAGCATGACAGGAGGAGTTTAACGCACGCGTTAACCTCTTGATGTCTGCCGAAGTGTGGTATCTTCATCACAATAAGGATTGTTGATCTTGCAATGTCCATGGTCCACGGCTGGGGGATTATCTTCGACTTCTTCCCCGTTGTCTTTGTCAAGTACTTATGTGGTGCGAGCATTCCATAATTCTTGCGGTCTCCCAAGTTGAAATCACTGATCTTTAGCGTCAGAATCTGTCCTAACTGCGGTCCAATTGCGCGTATCCCCTTCGGGAGGTATGCAGTGCTCAGTGTATAGTCGAAGTCCCTCGGGATGCTATCACGACTAACCGCGCCAGCTAGAGGCAGGATATAGTCGGGCAGGACCAACAGGATGAGCTTCGTGTTCGCCAAGTCACCGCGATGCTTGCTCCGTTTCTCTATCGCAATTCGGGATGGCCCAGATCGACGTGCAGTTGATGGGGAAGCTTGCAATCCTCTCGTCGATGAGGCATGTGCTCCTACGAACATGACCTTCTCCGCCATGAGGTCAATCAAAATCTCTTCGACGGATTTCTCTACTGCGCTAAGGTCGCCCGACATGCACACTCGTGATCAAATGTCTCGGATAGGTGGACAAACGCTCAAGGTAAGCAGAACGGGTGGCTAGGTCTCAATAAGCACTGCATGAAAGCAATTAGTTCTCTGTGGGCTCGGATAATCACAATTTGCAAAAGTGTCCCCGGTAAGACATTAGACGGGTTAAATAAATAATGTCGTAACGGACTCCTCCAACGGGCAGGGATGCCTCAATCAATACAATTCCATCCGTTATGGCGCAGTTCCAACGGTCCAACAGCGAGCTTTCCGGCAATAACTGCGTTTCTAGCCATTATGGAGCGTCGTTCTAACGGTCAGGACGCCTCCAACGGTCATATTGCTTCGTCGTGGCGAAGTGTCAGTCTACGTTGTTCTGCTATTCCGACGAAGTTCAAGTTCTGCAAGCCTTCCTTCTACGAAGTCCTCTCTGGAACCTCCTGCAATTTTTCTAGCTTTGTTTTCTTCTTACTGAGCTTTCTTGCTCTTTCCGGAGATCTGCGTCTCTAGATTCCTCTTTCCATTCTTGTTCTTATCTTTTCTTAGCATAGTAACTTCACACTGTTAGGGGTCTTTCACAGGTTTCGAGGGTAATACTTCTTCTCCTACTGTTTCTGGAGTAGGTGCTCTTCTCTTCTGCATGGATAAGTTCTTTAAGCCTTCTTGCATTCTTTCAACTTCGACAACCAGGTCTCTGGCCCTCAGTTGCTTAGACTTGTCCTCCTGTTCTTCTATTAAGCGCGCTATTCTCCTAGCCATGAAATCCCTTAATTCTTTATTTTTTTGTTCTATAGCTTCCTCTTCTTCTTTCCTTCGGATCTAATCTCTCTCAATCCAAGTCCTTCCTAACAAAAGTGCAATAGGAGCGTTGTTCTTAACAAACTTAATGACTTCGAATTCTTCTTATGTCGATGTTCCATGAGCACTAGTAGGTACATGAGTAAGTCTTCCACATAGGGTTATCATATTTCCTTTAAACAATCCTATTCCGCCCAATGAAGGAATCATAGCAGGCTTTCTCATCTGCATCCACTACACAGTCTATGTCGAAGTCTCCTATTCCTGTTTCTATGCACTGCTTCTCTTTTAAGATCTCTGGTAAACTGATGCCTCTGTGATCATTCAGTGTTTCTTTCATCTGTAATAACATAGCCTCTGAGTCTTTCTGGTTCTCTAGTATATTCTTAGTCTCTTGACCTTCCTCATGGTTTTCTTGTTTCATGTTCATCTTCTCAACTTTAGCAATCATTCTAGGGCAATCTAAAACTTCATGTCCAGTAGCTTTACAACAAAGGCAAATAGGACCTCTACCAGGGCATTCCTTAGCAAGATGTCTCAGTCTTCTACAACTATAACAAAGAGTCAATCCTCTCTTTCTCTTAAACGATCCCCAACCTTTCCTGTACTGCGCTCTAGGATCACGGTGATGGACCTGTAAAAAATTCTTTCTAGGATCTCGCATCCACTTGTTAGTCCAAAAATTCTTTCTATGCATAGGAATAACATATCTTTCACTATTTCGATCACATCTTCTTTCTTCTAATTGTGCCCTAATTTTTAGACTAGGACGAAATCTATCAAACATACCCAGATCCATTCTTTCAAGACAAAAATTTCCACTTATCTTACCTTTATCATAGCACAAAGCTTTAAGATCTTTCCTCTTTTCTTCAAATCGAACTTCTCTTCTTAGCACAGAGCTTCACAAGTCAAGTAGAGTATTGCGCACTACAGCAACAGATCTACGCACAGAGCTTTATCTTTTCCTCAGTTCCCAGCAATCACAGTTTCATGTCCCGGCAACAAAACCATTTGTTGGCACAAGGGCATTCCTGGGGTTCAACGCTTCAACAGCGCACCAACAAAACCCTAACTACCGGCCCTTTCGACAACACCTGCGAAGCAGATGATAGGACTCAAGTGTCTACAACCTAGCTGGGGCACAGATCTGTGATCACAATACTTAACAGAGCACTTAGCAATTAACGTTCATTAGTCTTTGACCCTTATTCACATCGCAGATAAAAACCCTAATTACAGAACAGCGCAGTACTCAACAAGATCTGAGCATATCTAACCATATAGCACATAGCATCAAACAGATCTAGCATTCATTCATGTTATTAAGCACTAAGCTACTACATCAGATGCATCTAATATACATAAAGATTCAGCACTAAGCATAAATCACATCAATAACACAAAGCAATCACAACATAGGACATATGTGGTTCACCCCAAGCACAGGGCTACGTCCACCAACTCTTCGTCTTCTTTATTATCTTCTTTCAATCTTCTTACATGCACAGAGCCACAAAACCAACTCCGCTTAGGACAAGAGATCTGCGCGCACTCCGCCAGATCCTCCTTCCCCGAGTTTGGCACAGCACAGAGCCTTCTTACAATCACTTGCACTTAACTTTGCAAGTTCTCAACACATAGTATGCACGAAGCCTTCACAACTAATCGCACTTAGCAACCTCTACATATCTTGCACAAAGCCAACTTAGATCTGATGCCTCTTACAATGCTTAGCTACTTATTTATACATTTACAAATGGGGCCTAAGCATGGGTAAACCCATGGGTCGACATCCCATACCCGTTGCATAAGCCCTAAACCCAAAAAGCCCGCAAAAAGGGGGTGAGATCCCGCGATCTCCGCTTCGCCTGGCCGCTCTGTCTTCGACCCGCCTGTCGAAGTCCCAAAAATGGTCAAACACGACCAAGGTTCTCCAAAGCTTGGTCGAGGGCCAACAATGGCTATGGAGCATAGAGATCTACATGTGGAGCTTGGTGACAACGCTAGGTATGTAGTGGAGGGCATTGGCAACATACAGTTCCAAATGGACTCGGGGAGTCTCATGGAGGTGAATGAAGTAATGTATGTACCAGGGTTGGAGAAGAAACTACTCTCAGTTTCGGCCATGGAGGACAGAGGACTAGAGATCAACTTCAAGGGAGGTGAAGTAGTTGTCAGGCCGAAAGGGGTTGATCCTAGCGTGAGGCGAGTCATAGGCAGCAAGGAGAGTAACCTGTACCTGTTGAGAGGTCAGTGAGTGAAATCCCTAGTGCATAGCAGTGACATCCAAAGTGAGATTTGGCACAAGAGGATGGGACGTCTTCATTACAGTGCTCTACCACTGTTACAGAAAATTGTCACTGGTTTTCCAGAGGCAGGATGGTGTATGGAAGGGATGTGCGCTTGGCAAGCATGCCAAGGTAGCATTCCCTAGCAGTGAGACCAAATCCAAGGGTGTGTTGGATTTGGTACCTTCCGACGTATGTGGTCCTATGTTAGTGGAATCTATCTCAAGGTGCAGCTAATTTGTGACATCCATAGATGATTATTCCAGGAGGACATGGATCTATTTCCTGAAGGTCAAGGATGAGGTCTTCAATCGGTTCCAAGAGTTTAAAGCTCTTGTGGAGAACCAAACTAGGAAGAAGATCAAGATTTTGAGATCAGACAATGGGGACGAGTATACCTCCAATGAGTTTAAGGATTTCTGCAGGGAAGCAATGATCAAGAAGGAATTGACAGTGCCCTATAATCCACAGCAAAATGGAGTGGCAGAGAGGAAGAACAAGAGCATAGTCAAAGCAACGAAGGCAATGATCCATGACTAGGATTTGCCTATGATCTTGTGGGCGGAGGCTTGTAACACAGCAGTATACCTACAAAACAGGAGTCCTCATAGGGAATTGGAGGACAGGACTCCTGAGGAGGCTTTTACAGAAGTAAAATCGGAGGTGAGTCATCTGCGCATCTTCAGTAGTCCAGTTTATGTCCACATTCCTCCAGAGAAGAGGACTAAACGGGAGCCCTCATCAGAGAGGGGCATCTTTGTTGGATACAATGAAACTTCAAAGACCTACAGGATCTATATTCCAGGACAAAGGAAGATAGTTGTTAGGAGGGATGTTAGATTTGAGGAGGGTAGGACCTTTAGGAAGTCACATGGGTCAGATCCAACAGCGGTAGTGGATCGGGAGCTAGAGTCTCTGAAGGTTGAGCAGGGACCAGCATCACCAGCAATGGGGGCACAGCGTTCAGATCAAGAGGAGGAGCTAGAAGTTACTTCGAGCTCTACCAAGAGGGGGGCGAGATGGGCCGAACAGACCTTGAAGGATGCAAAGGAGCATGTGGAGGCTCCTAGTAGAATCTTCAAGGAGAGTAGACCACTTGTTAGATTTTATAGTAATCTGGCCTTGATGAGCAGCATTATTGAGTCAGAGCCTTCTATCTATGAGGAGGCAGTCAACCAACAGGTTTGGAGGGACGCCATGATGGAAGAGTATAGTTCCATCATGAGGAATGATGTCTGAGACATGGTACCGAGGCCCGAGGGGAAGTCAATGGTTACTTCTCGTTGGATCTATAAGATCAAGCATGCAGCAGATGGCAGTGTTGAGAAGTAAAAGTGAGGTTCGTGGTGAGAGGGTTCTCCTAGCAGGAGGGAGTAGACTATGAGGAGATATTTGCTCATGTCGCTAGTTATGCATCTATAAGGGTAGTTATTTCCATTGCTTCAAAGATGGAGTGGAGGATACATCAAACGGATGTAAAGACTGCCATCCTCAATGGGGTGATTGAGGAAGAGGTGTAAATTGAGCAGCCTCAAGGCTTTGAGGTGTATGGGAGGGAGTCCCATGTATGCAGGTTGAAGAAGGCCTTATATGGACCTAAGCAGTCACCTCGTGCGTGGTACTCAAGGATTGATGGGTACCTTCTTAGATTAGGCCTCATCAAGAGTGGGGTGGACTCAAACTTGTACTATGTACTTGTTGTTGAGGGTGAGCCGCTGGATCCCAGAGATCAGAGAGGCTCATTAGGATGTGCAAGGAGGACCTTGCTTTGGAGTTTGAGATGAAGGACACTGGTCTGATGCACTACTTCTTAAGATTGGAGGTGTGGCAACAGCCAGGAGAGATTTTCCTTGGGTAGGGAAAGTATGCAGATGAAATTTTGAGGAGATTCAGGATGGAGGATTCCAAGCCTATGTCTACACCTATGATCACCAACTTGAAGAAGTTGAGTGCTTTTGAGGGTGAGTCGGTGGATCCCACTTTGTACAGGCAGTTGATCGAGTCCTTGATGTGTCTAGTCAACACAAGGTTGGATATTTGTTTTGTTGTGAACACACTTAGCCAGTTCATGGTGGAGACAAGGAGGGTTCATTAGGTGGCAATAAAACATGTGCTCAGATATCTTCATGGTACATTAGGATATGGACTAAGATATGTTAGAGTTGGTGGAGTGGAGTTACAGGGCTATATAAAATCAGACTAGGCAGGGAGTGCAGTGGATAGGAAAAGTACATCTAGATGTTGTTTCAGCTTAGGATCAGCTATGATCTCGTGCTATAACAGGAAGCTGCACTCGGTGGCACTTAGCTCAGCAAAGGCCTAGTACATGGTAGCAAGTCTGGCGAGTTGTGAGGCCATATGGCTTCGCAAGATGCTCTCAAGTTTATTTGGTCTTGAGATGGGGCCCAATGTGATTCACTGTGACAATCAGAGTTGCATCAAGCTCTTTGAGAATCCAGTGTTTCATGACAAGTCCAAGCATATTGAGATCAGATACCACTTTAACAGAGACAGTGTCCAGAGAAGTGTTGTAAGATTACAGTACATGTCCACAGAGGAGCATGTAGCAGATATTCTCACCAAACCTCTAGTGAAGGGGAAGTTTGTGTTTTCCAAGGACAAGCTGGGGGTGGTAGAGAATCCATTTCTTGTTAGGAGGGAGTGTTGATTATTGTAGCCACGAAAGGTCTTCTACATTGGCTTTGTGTCTTAGCATGTAGAAGATGGTTGATTGCCTCTTTAGATGTTTGCTTGAGAGGAGTAAGTGACTTTATAAATTCTTTCTTAAGTTTAACTTGGGAAAAGTACAATAATTAACTTAATTAATTATTGTGGACTATTAAGCTAAGTTTCTAAGGATAAATAATTAAATTATTTAAGTGACTTAGATTTAATCTCCACCCTTGATCTAAAGTGAGGCTTAGGATTTAATCCTAGCCATTGATCACTTAAGGGATTAGGGTTAGGTATTTAAGCTTAACGAAATTATAAATTAAGTCTAAGAGAGAGGTGAAGGTGCATTATGCATTATTGAGGAAGTGATTTTTTCATGAGGAGGACGAGAAAGCCAATTTGACTGAGGAGATTTGAAGAGAGATTGTTGAGAGGAATTTCTAAGAAATTCAAGAGAGACTAAAGTTGGAGAGAGAGGCTGAGACAAAAGGCTGATTTCAGGTGGAGGCTGAGGTTATTCAGTGGGGGGGCGATTTGACTGGGGCGCAGGCCATACAGCAGCCAAGGAGGCCGTCAGCTGAGTAAGCAGGCTGAGAGTACTCAGTATTCTGAAGAGGCCAAGCTGATCTTGCAGCCTATTCCAGCAAACAGATTGAGTTTCTAGGGAGCCAAATTCCTTAAGGTCCGAGTTACAGGTTCCTATGCCGCTGTAATTTCTGTGTAATTTTTTGTGGGTCTAACCCAGTTTTTTACAGATTTAATACAAGTGAAGGAGAATTGTTCTGGGTGAAAATTTCTGATGTTTTGTGTCTGATATCTCATGTTACTTCCACTGCAATTTATTTTTTCAGAGTTAAGTTTACCAGTGTATTTGTTTTCAACAAGTTCAGAATTTTATTTGAATAAAATATTTTTCTGGGGTTTTAAATTAAATTGCTGAGTTAAACAAATCAGATCCAGTATACTAGAACTTAACATGAAAGGGGGCTGCCCCCTTCTGTCTTATATGATGACTCACATACAAGTTTTAAATTGAAGTCAAACTTCCTTTATTGAACCAACACTCTCTATTAAAGCAAGTTTATGTGGTGAACGAAGGAGCCTTCATCCAGATGAAGAAGCCGCGGCATCTCAATCAAATTCGCCCACATCCCAATAAATTAAATCGGCCCTTCTCCAGATAGTTGTTAGCATTTTTATTGGAGTCGCCACCTCACTAGTCATTTGAAAGAAGAGTCCTCTGGCTCAAATCATTAGAGCACTGGTCAAAGAATTGGGACGTTGGGTTTTAATTAATTAAATCGATGCCAATCGAAGTAAATCAGCTCCCAATCAAGCTAGCCATGAGCATGAAATCGAGTCGTTGGAGAAAACAATATTGGGATGTTAGACCATACAAAGTCAAATCCGGCCAGTTGTACACTCGTTCCAAGCAACTCAATGCAGTAGATAATTAAATCGGCCACCATTACACGACTTCACTAAGCCATAGCATTTTAAGGTGAGTCGTGGGTTAATTGGAATAGGAGGGTTTGGACGTTGAAGTCAAAGATGGACCATGGGCACATTTACCAAGCATTTTTAATAGGTGTTGCACACTCATTCCATAGATTAAATCTATCACCCTCTTCTCATAGCCGTGGGAGACCAAGTACGCTCAATCCAAGCAAACCAAGTCATTCAACTAGCCATTGCATTTATTGAGCAAATCGAACCTTGTGTGGGAATAATTTATTGTAAAAAATTGTTTTTCATTGCAATGACTTTGTCTCCGGATTGTGGATGACAAGTTAAATATTATTATTTTTGGATGGAGTGAGAAACTAGTTGTTACAAAGAAATTATATAAGGCTGGATCCTCCTCTCAAATGTTGTTGTTGAACTATGAGATCATTATGCCATAATAAGAACTTTTATTTTCCAGTGCACATTGTGGGTTAATTTTTCTATGCTTTTTCTTCTTGGC
>ML811489.1:17680-28316 GCA_009831015.1 Picea engelmannii
ATAGCATATTGTCTTCGTACAAAGGACAGGTTGAAGAAAGTACTTGTCATCTTGAGTGAAGGACACTCGGAAGAAAAGCAACACACTCATTCTTGAGGACAAGACTCCAGGTTCCAGGTTTGTTTAATTAAATTGATAAGATTCAAATTTACACATATCAAGTTTGATAACTGCTAAACACTATAGTTGTGATAGCAATCTTTGAAAAGTTTTATCATTGAATACTTGGTAGCATGTGAGCATTATTGAGATAAATGTGTATTGTAATCACTTACCAGATATAACTAACATCTCCTCTAGGAGAAACTTCTTGCTCTGTTTCCAGGAGGAAAGATTGATCACAACACTAGAAGACTGTTGCTCTCATTTCTTATTATTGTATTCCTTACTTTTGACCCTTGTTTCAAGCAGGTCACAAGTGAAAGCTCTAAACGGGCTACTGTGACAATTGTTCTTGCTATTGTTTTATTATTATTATAAAGAGTATTATTCTTGTCTGTTGTTTCTCCCTTGTTGTTCTTGTTCCCGGCAGGTCACAGGTGATAACTCTGAGGGAGCTACAGTGACGGTTGCAAGAGGCAACATATTAGATGAGACATGGAGCAGACTATCCAAGTTGTATACATGACCGTATCCATCCATGTACCAAAGAAGATGAAGAAGCTACTTTTGAGATACAAAGTATCTCATATGAAAATTGATTTTAAGGAGCAGAAGGCACCAAAGATGACCGAACATTAGATTAGAACTCACTGTAGAATTGGTCAATGGATAATGAAGCCAACTTGACAGGAAGCATAATTCGTTTGAAGTCCGACTCAACATTTCATATTAAGACTTGGTATTCAACACCAAGTATATCCTGTAGAGACTATGAAGTCTTTGTAGACTCAAAAGAAATCAAGACTCAAAGTG
This sequence comes from Picea engelmannii, assembly GCA_009831015.1. Taxonomy (NCBI): domain Eukaryota; kingdom Viridiplantae; phylum Streptophyta; class Pinopsida; order Pinales; family Pinaceae; genus Picea; species Picea engelmannii. The sequence goes on from ML811489.1 coordinate 18,596, forward strand.
AGCCTGATCTCAGAGAGGATCAGATGGGAAAAGGAGACATCTTCCAGGACTAACAGACAGATGCAATGAGTTGAGAAGACTAGATCGTAGCTTCAGAGACCTCTAGGAGACATGAAATCTCCTTGGAAGGTTCCCTTGTTTTAGTCACAAAGAAGGAAGCCAGTCAAAAGGACTGGGATATGGATTTTTCCTTGAGACTAGAAGGGAAGTCAGTGATGACTTCCAAGATTGATCTAACAGATCAAGCATGTTGCAGATAACAGTATAAATCCTTATTTGTGTCTAGAGGATTCTCCTAGCAAGAGGGAAAAGACTATGACGAGACACTTGCTCCAGTAATCGAAGAAATAGTTCCAATATTCGTGACGAAAACCAGAACAACCATGATTCCGATACAGTATGAGATTTAGGAGGAGCAGGTCTTGTATTTGAGATTGAGATACCTCCATGAAAAGAAGAAAAGCTACCTTCAACATCAATTAGTGAGCCATTCTCAGATGAAGTTGTTGCCATGATAGGATAGAGGAGCTACTCTCAGAGTTCAGCAGCTATAGAGCAGTCATTCTCAGCGTCAGAAACAGCAGTTGCAGGTGCAGAGTCCCGATTCCAGAGGAACAGTTGCAAAGAGAGTAGAGAACATACTCTCAGGAAGTGAGATAGATAGTGTTTGCAAAAAGCACATAGAACCAACACATGATTATACAGATTGAGTTGCAGTTGAGCAAGTGTACCAGGTTGGTACAACATAATTTGAAAATTTGGTTCGAAGTACGGGACAGGAAGACTCGTGTTTGTAGGTTGAAGAAAGCTTTGTACGGGTAGAAACAAGCTCCGAGAGCTTGGTATGACAGAATTGACAATTTCCTGACGAGCTTGAGCTTTACCAAGAGTAAAGTTGATCCTAACCTTTACTTCAAGGTTATGAATGATGAGCCAGTTATATTGCTACTATATGTGCATAATTTATTCTTGACAGGGGAAAAAAAGTTCATCACAGATTGCAAGAAGAAGCTTGCTACACAGTTTGAGATGAAGTACCTAGGCCCAATGCATTATTTCCTAGGTCTTGAAGTTTGCGAGAACCCAGAGAAGATCTTCCTTAACCAAGGGAAGTACGCAGTTGAAATACTGAAGAGATTTGAGATGTTGGAATGTAAAGCCATGAACACACCCATGGAAGAGAATTTGAAGCTCCTGGTTGATACTTCATCAAAGTTGGTTGATACAAACAAATTATTGGATCGTTGATGTATCTAACGAATACAAGGCCAGATATATGCTTTGCTATGAACACCTTGAGTCAGTATCTGGTGGAGCCCAGACATGTTCACCTCGTAGGTGCAAAGCATGTGATGAGATACCTTAAGGGTACGTTTGATTATGGTCTCTGTTATACTAGAGATCATGACTTCAGACTATATGGTTATACTGATTCAGATTGGGCTGGAAATGCCTCCGACGGGAAGAGCACTTCAGGATGTTGTTTCAATTTGGGGTCAGCCATGACTTCATGGCAAAGCAGGAAGCAATCCAGTATTGCTCTCAGCACGGCAGAAGCAGAATACATTGCAGCATGTTCCGTCAGTTGTGAAGCCATATGGCTTCGGAAGTTGTTGAGAGGTCTGTTCGATCTGGAGATGGAAGCCACCATGATTCTATGTGATAACCATAGTTGTATAAAGATAACGGAGAACCCAGTGTTCCATGATAAGTCGAAGCACATAGAGATTCGGTATCACTACATTCGTGATATGGTGCAGAGGGGAGCTATAAAGCTCCAATAGGTTGGCACAGTTGAGCAGGTTGCAGATGTGTTGACCAAGCCTCTGTCTCGTGTCAAGTTTGAGTACTTTCGAGACAAGATTGGTGTTGTCCGAAAGGACCTCCCTCGAAAGGGGGAGTGATGTTGATGATACTATGGTATCCTGACCAACGACGGGTAGCTCCGTTAGGATTTTATATCCTAGGGGATTGATCATCCCTGGGCAGATCCCAAAGGTCTGGTAAGGACGGTCTATTAGAGTACCTGTGCATGTATATGCCAGTTGTGGTCAATAGTGGTAGCTCCGTTAGGATTTTATATCCTAGGGAATCTTTTGATTCCTGGGAAGATCTCGAAGGTCCGGTAAGGACGGTCTGTCAGAGTAGAACGTGGTAGCTTGTTAGGATTTTATATCCTAGGGAATCTTATGATTCTTGGACAGATCCCGAAGGTCCGGTAAGGACGGTCTGTCAGAGTACCACAAATGTTGTTGTTGATACACCTGCCTCATTCCGTTGCCACATGTTGATGATGTTGTTGTTCCAGCGTTGTACTGTGGATGATGTTGTTATTTCAGCTTCGTGTTGTTGATGATGTTGTTGTTCCAACTTCGTATTGTTGATGATGTTGTTGTTCCAGCCTCGTGTTGTGGATGATGTTGTTATTCCAACTTCGTGTTGTTGATGATTTTGTTGTTCTAGCTTCGTGCTATTGATGTTGATGTTTCAACTTCATGTTGATGATGATGACAATGTTACTCTAGCTCCATGCTGTAAACGATGATGATATTGATGATGAGAAAAACTTTTGATGATTTATAGATGTGTCAGTCAATGTTCTAGATGTTGATGATGATGATGCCCTCTTGTTCTCTTGATGATGTTGTATTGGGTCATGTCAGTAGAATACCCTTCTCGTTAAGGGAGAGTGTTGAAATATTGTAACTTCAAAGAATATTCTAATTATATTTGAATTATTATCTTATAGATCAAATCCCCTTTTGCAGATTGATCATGTCGGGTCTTGTATAAGATCAAATCCCCTTTTGTGGATTGGTCAAACCATATTTATATGGTGGTATTTGTAAAGTTGGCCCCTAACGTTTATAAAGTGGTTTTAACCACTTCTAGAAGAAGTCGGCCCTACCATGTGAAAAGACATAACCCTAGCGCCTCCTCAACTAGTATTTATATGTGAGGATGGTGCCTCACTTCCATACTCTCACACTCACTCATCTAGTGCGCATATCTTGAAGGTAGTTGCAGTTGCAGTTGCAGGAGAAAGGAGAAAAGAGGTGCATGCTCAATCTTAGTTTATTCTTGGTGTTTTGGTCTTAGTCTTGGCATTGTATTGGCAATCTATTATTGAGGAAGTTTTTGCTGGGTTTTCTCCCCCATGAGGGTTTCCCAGGATAAAATGATGTGTACCTTGTGATTGTGTTTCTTTCAGTGATCCTCTTTATGCTGTTGTTTTGGAAATGCATTGAATGCTCATGTAATTTGGAAAGAATCTAATAACAACAGTAAAAACTTAACAACAGTAAAAACTTAACAATAGTTGTATATAAAGGAGATAAAGATGATGTGATGATTTATTCTTGGTAAGAATCCTTGGTGACCTCAGCCAGCCATGGTGAGGGGCCGAGTAGGCCTCGAGTCTGCTGAATTGTGACTGTTTTGGGCAGGTTTCTTTGGAGAGGAAGGCCGAGTAGGGCAACAGGAGGCTCGACTTGCAATGGAGGGTCTTCTTGGGCAGTTTGGTGACTCGGCCTGCTGAGAGAGGCAGTCGCAGGCCTAGAAGAGGATTCAGCCTGCAAGGAGGCAGGTAGGCAGCCACAGGAGAGAGAGGCTCGGCCAACTGAGAATAGGCAGCCACAGGCAGAAAGGAGGCTTGACCTGTTAGGAGAGGCTGCCGTAGTTGAGAGGGAGGCTCGGTCTGCAAGAAATAGGGAGTTGCAGGCCTGTGTGGCAGCAAGTAATCAAGGGAAGTCAGATGCAGGTATTCTGGGCATATTTTGGAGCTGTTATAGCAGCTCAAAGGGTTGTTAAAGATGGGTTACAGGCCTGTAGGTCAGCCTCATTTTTGGGCAACACAGTCAGCCTAACAGTCAGTTTTGAGGGTTGTTTTAAGGCTATTACAGGCAGTTTTCAGGCTGTTATAGCCAGTAGTTTTGAGGACTGAACAGTGAGCAGATTTTGGCACGAAAACCGAGAGGGTTTCATCGAAAGTAAGAGTAAGGATTTCCGAGTTTTTATGATTTCCTTGCTTTGGAATTTTCTGTGTAAGAAAATTGGGCCATTGTCCCTGGTACGGGAGTCCATTGTTCTGGGTTTAAGAACAATTGATTTGGGCATTAAATTCTTGTGTACTTGTGTATGATCTAATTGTTGGTTTTACTTTCTGTTGTGCTAAGTTGTTAGGCATCTCAATGTGTTTATGTTCATAGTTCAAATTGTGTAAATTTTGTGTATATTGTTGAGAACCTAGACAAGACCTGAAGTGTATTCAAAAATCTAACACCATTATCTAGTCCAAAAATGACAACTGACAAACAGAGGGTTGTGATCGCAATCCAGCACTCTGGAAGGTAATAGTAAGGCCAAGGTAAGCCTCACTTCAACAACCAATCATTTTTAAAAATCCTTCATCTTCTTGTATATTTTATTACAAAAATAAAAAAACAAGAAAAAAATTGCTAGCTTGAGCTCTAGATCTATATATTTTTAGCTAGTTTTTGTTGATGTTTGTTGCATCGGACAGGTACTTCCACCTAGGTCTAAGTGTCCAAATGTGTGGAAGTCGTCCAAAGCCTTCTATCTTAGTAATTTACTTCAATTAAAGGAATTATTAAAGTAAATTGTTCTTATTAATTGAAGTGAGTTTAATTTAATGAAATGCTAAAGTTATTAGCATTAATGAATTAAAATAATCTTAGCCATTGATCTCGAGTGAAAAGAAATCTAATCTCAACCATTGAACAACTTGGAGATTAGGGTTAGGGCTCAACTCAAGATTATAAAAGCAAGGCAAAGTTAAAGGGGGAAACACACAACAACAATACTTCTATTGGAGCGAGTGACTCATAGGGAGAACAAAGAAGGACTTTTGCTCAAGGAGATCTTAGTAAGAGTGAAGGACTTTCACCTAGAGATATGATTAGTCCAAAGGAGGAAGAAGCAGCAACAGACAGATCTGGCAGCAAGAGGATCTGAGTAGCAGAGCAGCTTCCCTTACAGCCGCAGATCGGACCATACAAAGTCGGAGTAGTGTCGTGTGCGCAGTACAGAAGACACATACGCATCGAACCAGTGCAGAAGAGCACGTACATATGCGTCGCATAGGTGCAGTAGGGCGCATACATACACGCAGATCTAATGTCGGGGGCGCGTACATACATGTAGCTCCAATGTCAGGGGTGTCGCGTACATACGCGCAAAAGCTAGTGTCGAGGGCGCACACATACGTGTTGTACAGGTTTACTGGGCATATACAAATTGTACAAGACGTAATTACGGGGCCATACAGGGGCAGCAGATTTGTTGGGTTGCAAGGGTTTTATTGTAGGTTACTGTTTCTACTCTCAGTGAGTTGTTTTCCCATTTTGGGAGCCCCTTGTAAGCTTGGAAGTTATTTGAATGAAGAGTTGATTTGAAGGGCTAAATTCAATGTTTATGTGTGAAAATTGGTTTCTTGTTTGCTTCCGCTATTTTATTTATTTCCAGCCAGTTTATTTTATTTTGTGTGTTGTAAATTACTTTTCAGCAAAGAAAAACACAAGATAATAATTTATCTATCTGCTGGGAATTAAAAATTAACATGGCATCAAAGCTCACATTCTGAAGAGGAAACCAATTTCAGAAGATTTTTGCAAATCTGTAAATCGGCAAGGTTAATTCCACGATAGTTTGATCAGATCTAAGAAAGGCAGCAGGTAATCTTCGACACAGTTAAAGATCATATGATTCCTCATTTGTCTGAGAAGCAAATGGCCAGGGAAATGTTCAACACTCTAGTGGGTCTTTTCCAAAGCGATAACATGAATAGGAAGATGATCTTGAGAAACAAACTCAGATCAGCGTCGATGTCCAAATCTGACAATGTTACCAGCTATCTCATGAGGATCACCCAAATTCATGATCAGTTTGCAGCAGTGGAGGAGAAAGTGACAGATGCAAAGCTCGTTAATACGACATTGAATGGTTTCTCAAAGTCTTGGGAACCATTTGTCAAGGGCATTTGTGCTCGGGAGAAGCTTCCCTCATTTGAGAAGCTTTGGGATAACTTCATCCTAGAAGAGACTCAGGAGTAGTCCAAAGCTAGCAGGCAAGGAAGTAGTGATGATAATCTAACCCTTGTTAGTCAAACAAGAAAGGGCAAAGGAAAGGGTTCCAGCGAGAAGAGTAAAGGTGAGGGGTTAACCTCACAATCTGGGAAGAAGAAGGACTTGTGTAAGACCAAGTGCTTCGCATGCCACAAGAGTCGCAGGTACAATAAGGCACATACATACACGGGGCCGCAAGTCCAGAAGGGTGTGTACATACGCAAGCCACAAGGGTAGAAGCGCATCTACATAAACAAGTTGCAGGTGCAGAAGAGTGTGTACACACGCGGGCCGCAGGTACAAAAGGGCACATACATATGCGTGGTACAGGTCACGACAGGTGCCTACAGTTTGTATAGGTCACAGTTGCAGGGTTGTATAGTGACGACAGAAGTGCTAGGAAGCAAATCAGGTTGTTAGGTTTTGTTGTAATTCTTTGTTTCTATTCTCAAGGGGCAATTTCCCAGTTTGGGAGCCCCCTGTAAGCTTGAAAGTTATTTGAATGAAAAGTTGATTTTGAAAGGGCAAATTTTCTGTGTGTTGTGTGCGATTTTTTTTTCAATTTGGTTCCATTGTTCTAATTATTTCAAGTTAGTATATTTATTCAGTGAGTTGTAAAAAAAAAATTCAGCAAGGAAATCACTAGGAAATAACTTATATAGGTGCTGGAAATTGAATTTTTAACATGGTATCAAAGCTTGCACTCTGAGAGGGAGACCAATTTCAGATACACAACAGTTTGTGCCGCAGATCTATTAGAACTACAAGGATATCTCTATAGATCTATAAACCAATAGTGAAATTCTTGTGGGTGTTTGAAGGAATAAGCACACGACAATTGTTTTTGTTCAGAGCTAGAAATGGCAGCAACCAATCTCAGGTTTGAAGACCGGTTGGATGGACCATCTAACTTCCTGCCCTGGAAGGAGAGGGTAAACCTTGCTTTTGAAGGAACATGACATTTGGAAGATTCTAGAGAAAGTTGTTCATGTACCAACAGATGCAACTCAGAAGGCATCTCATGAGAAGGACATCAAAGCTCAGAGAGTGTGTTGATATTATGGTAGTTGCGGGAGGTATTTACCTCCACGTGTGAACCTGACGAGAATAGAATACTCCGAGAAGCAAGAAGAAACCCTAATGAGTTGGCTAATAACCCTAGAAGACTTGTCGGCTCAAGAAGATAATTTATATTAGGTTATTGCCTCCAAGAGAAGAAGTCAGCCAGAAATAATAATAATATATGTTGAACAGACAGATACCCAGAATGAGAAGTTGGCCCAGGCAGTTAGCCAGAATTAGTATAAATACCAGAGGTCAATTCTCATTCTGGCAGGCAGTCTCAGAATTGCAGAGCGGCACTTGTGCGCACTGCAGTGCCCAGTTTTGTGCGCAGGTTTGAGGAGAGTTGTCGATGCAGTTGTTGCAGCTAGCAGTTACGTCTTTGCTTGGACTATCTCTTGGCTAGGGTTTGGACTATCTGATCAGCTCTTGTTGGTGCGCTATCCTTGGGGAAAGGTGCGCTACCCTTTGTTTGGCTATCTAGCCTAGGGTTTGCTTCCGAAATGACTCTCTGTCAAGGTTAAGGTGCTCGGAGGGTGGCTTCGGCCTATGGCTGGGTGACAAGGGTATTGTCAATGGTAAAACGAGCACACATCTTTCATATTCTAACAGGTTATGGGCCCACACCTCCTTCATTCACTCTAAATGTTGGAAGAAAACATAGCCGCTAGAATATTGAGCTCGTTGAGGAACTGCCGCTAGGAATACTAGCAAAAGCAGCTTCCAAGACACAGCCGCTAAGGTTACTAGCAGGAGCAGTTGCAGAAACCCTAATCCTCTTGTTGAGGCACCTTAAGTGAATGGATTGACCTAATCTCCGAATAGATCAATGTGCTCTAGCCTAGTGCATCCCCTGATACTCTCAGCAAGCCAAGACGTGAAGTTTGAGTTTGTGGTCAAATCTAGGGTTTGACCAAGTCAAAGCAGCCGTGACTTATTCTATGAAGTCAGAGAACAAGTTAGATGGAGCCTCTAACTTCAGAGCGTGGAAGACAAGGATTGACCTCATCCTTGCCAAGAATAAAGTGTTGGATATCGTGAAAGGAAAGATCGTGGTACCAGTGTTTGAAGAAGGAAAAGAGAAGGAACCGCAGAACGTTGCAGCTACGGAGAAGTTCAAAGACGGTGACATCAATGCTATGAGTATCATAGTGGAATCTATAAAAGACCACTTTATACCCTACATCTCCCATCTCGACTCATCAAAGAAGATGTACGATGCCCTAATAAATCTCTTCTCGGTCAAAAACATTGGACATGAGTCTGAAGAATGAGCTCTGTGACATGAAGATGAATGATGAGGACAGCATAACATCATATTTTGTGAGAATCTCTCAGTTAAGAGATCAACTACAAGCTATTGAAGAGATCATGTCAGAGAAGGAATTGGTAAACATAGTACTCAATGGTCTTCCCAAGACGTGGGATGCATTTGTTGCAAGCATGAACACAAGGAAGGAGTCTCCAACATTTGAAGAACTTTGGACTTGTTGTGCTCAAGAAGAATCAAGGATCAGTGCAAAAGAGAAACCCCAAAAGAAGTACGTTGATCAAGCCTTCACAGCAAGATTCAAGAACTTCAGGAACAAAAGGAAGTTTGTCTCAAGGAGGAAGCCAAATCAAGAGAAAGGCATTTCAGAAATACAATGCTTCAACTATCGAAAGTATGGTCACTACAAGAATCATTATCCCGAGCTAAGGAAAAGGAAGGAGAAACACGAAGCATCAGTTGCCAAAAAAAAGGAACCTACAAAGAAGACTAAGCAGGATGAAAGAAACTTCTTCTTCTAAAGGTAACAATACTCTTCTTATTTCTTGTACATATCTCATTTGTATCGTCTCTGTACATATCTTGTATATCTATCCCTTGAAAGATAATATATTCCAAGAAAAACAATACCTATGGAAGAACAACAAGATAAGGATTGATATCATTAGATAATACACATGAAAAGATGAAATACGCCGAATCAATCATGAAGAGACTCAAAAGAAGCAAAGACAGAAAGAAGTCAGAGAAAGACTTATAACGTTTTGTAGAAGACAACAAGACGGAAGCGTGGACTCTGTTAGACAAAGAGAGCCAATTATATATTGCAGAAGACAATAAGGATGCAGATGGAAGCGTGGACTCTGTTAGATGGAGGGAGCCAATTATATGCACTCATACACGAAGCAAGGATTAGGAGGGAACTAATCCTATGATCCATAGAAGATGATGAAGTATATATCCATGATAGCAGCCATGAAAGACAGTACGTATCCAGTTCAACCTCAGAAGAAGTCATCTTCGAAGAGAAGCTTTAAAAGTTTAAAGTATCCCTGGTTGTCCATCCACATCCGTGATCCTGTGATGAAAGAAAGAAATGGAATCTTTAGGGCATGGAATCTACTCCATGGACCCAAGAGCTAAACACAAGGAAGAACATGAACATTCAAAGAAAGAAAGAGAAGCCAGAACAACCAGTCATTGTATCAAGAATCACAAGATTGTCAGCCTGATATAAACTCAATAAAAGCAATCAAGCAGAGGAACTGAAAGTCGTGATGAAGAACAGTGTATGGAAGACTTATGA
>ML811489.1:44094-70098 GCA_009831015.1 Picea engelmannii
TGTACCCATAGGTTTTGGTTTGCCACCAGGGGGAATTTTGAAGAGCCATCGTCTGCTCCCGTCATATCATCACTCTTACATCTTATCTCCCACTCATCTGCCCCATTCCCCTAGTCTGGACATTAGGATGATCTGTTTATGGGATTACACCTTATCTCGTGGGAAGAAGGGGCTAAAGGCCCAGAAGTTTAAAGCAACTGGTAAAAGATAAAAGCCATAAAAAATGAAACCTAGAGATGCCTCGCCTAGGGATCCCCGAGAAGGCAATAAAAAGCCTCTCAGCAAGAAACAAGAGGGACCCGAAGAAAAATGACAAAACAAGACCTAGCCAAGAGGATGACATTATGAGCCAGTCCATTATGTTCATGGGTACCTAACAGTATGGCATTGCCATTATCTGGTTACCACGCCAGGGCAGTGACCTTTGGTTGCATGGCCAAGGGAAAGGGGGTCTCAGCACGAGCCAGCCTTATCATCTCTGTGAAAGTACTTGTGGGTAACACTGTCAGCTCTGGTCACCACGCCAAGGCAGTGTCCTCTAGTTAGACCTTGAAATAAAAAAGAAAAAGCAATAAAGAAAATAAAGAATAAAGGCAATAAGGGCTTGGAAAGAATTGCATCCATGACGGGTACAGCTCACCTTCTACAAAGGCACCCACAAGTAATATCACCTCTGTCTTTCACTCTATCTGTATGTCTGGACATCCCTTGACCACATCACCTCGTATTACATGGCTTGGATGATATCCTGTGGAAACTTTCCTTCTCCTATGGATGCTGGCCCAATAGAGTATTTTGTCTTTTTCTTCGGCTTTGTATAGTAGGTCATTGTAATTTCTTTGAGCTATTGGATGATGTATTAGGGGTTTTATGCATGTATTTGATAAAATTGATGATGAAATATGATTGACATTGCTATGATCCATGTGACTAATGAGCCCATGGAGGGCGAAGTTTTTTATGTGTAGGACCATGCCCGACGGACAGGTACCAATTGGACCGATACACATGGGGAGATGATTAGTTCGGACCTCCATGGGGCTGAAGAGCCCATCAGATGGTTGTTGGGACCCCATCAGGGGCAAAGACAGAACAGTGGTTTGATGAGCCTTTGCACGTGAGAAGAAGAAGGACGTTCCACCCAGGACACTTTGGCTGAGCCCAGCCCAGGGGGGTTGATCCACTTCGGGTGGAACGTTTTCCTTTTGATGGACAGGACGTCACCCAGGAGGCTTGGACGTCACCTTGAGCGTGTGGCAGTTTGATGGGATGACTGGCACGTGTGGCAGCTTCGAGGAGCCCTAAAAGGGCTAACGTCTGACTTCTAGATGCTCGATTAGCCCAAAAAGGGCCTAACGTCTCCCTCAGAGAGGCTTGACGCCTCACCTTTTGATCATTTATGTCATTTACTTAGCAGTTAATGTAAAAACAGTATGATTTTGGTTATTAGCCTTGTCGGCTATTTTAATGACCTAATTTTAAATTAAAGGTCATGAGATGCTATAAATTGAGGATGTTTTTCCCTCATTTGAACATAACACAACAACTCACACTTGCGAGGTCTGATTTTTTGCGCCCTTATTGGGTATTTGGTCTTTAAAAGTGAGGCGCACTTGTTGATGGGAGGCTTTTCTTGGCATATTTTGGCATTTCTCTTTAGGAAGGTTTACAACTAGGGTTTGCACATGCTTTTCTTCAAGATATGTAAGTGTGTTTCCTGCAAAACTTCTTGATTGAATGGTTGTACGTTAGTATTCTTGCATTAACTTCTAAATTTGTTGATTTCAAAACCCTAGGTGACAAGCACACAAGTAGGTCCTTGTCATATGTCCCCTTAGAGAGAAATATTCAGCCATTGAAGGAGGAAGATAGAGCCTAGCCTTTGCTATACTCATCTAACTTCTTCCCTTAAGCTAGTTTTTTATTTTAAAGGTTAAAAGGAGGGTGACGTCCTAGGCCTAGGTTATCTACACCTAGGGCCTTCCATCTTTTAGGGTTTTAGTGATAGAGCCTTGTCTTTACAACACTCTCCCTCATTAAATCCTCTTGTTTTAACCCTCTTCTTATGCTAGCCGTTTGCCAAGTTTGATCTAAAGGAGGAAAGAGCACGAGGCCTTGCTTAAGCAACACCGGAGTGAGCATCTTTCCCCTAGGGTTTTGATTCTAGGGCCCTGCCATTGCAGCACTCTAGAACCCTTCCCTCTCGTCTTTAGCCTGTTACCCCTCAATTTTGTGTCCTCTCCTTTATTGACTCCATATACCCTTAGGCACTGATCTTAGGCACACAACATTGAGGTCATAGTGTCCAAAACAAACTCTTAAAACTTTAATTCTTGAAACCCTAACTAACAAACTAATGCTAATTAAGGCTAACGTCACAGTTGGTTATCTCATCTTGACGCAACATTTGTCTTCTATAAGCAATTGGATGATGATCTAAAGCATTTATTGAGTAAAGTGTTGGTTGGATACATTGTTGGCTTAATCATCTTGATAGTTATTGATGAATTGATGCTTTTTCATAGCTAATTGATAAGACGTTGACCTTATTGATATCTATTGTTTTGCATTGCTTATTAATTGATATCAGATAGTCATAGGAAGTACTAACCCACTGAATTATAGCCTGCATATATTCTTTATTGTTGTCTTGTTCCGGGCAGGTGTTCTCTTTGGGCATACACTTCTTTATTAGCTGATTAGTCGGACCTTCTGATCTTGGTGGTAACCTGTGAGGAGGAGACTTTAACCTTGACTTTATACCTTAGCCTCTTCAAAACCCTAGGTTACCGGGGACGTCTCCCCTGGGTTAACCTCCCTAAATAGAAAGAACCTCCCCATCGTGGTGACATTGGGTGGGGAAGGTTCATGTTACGCCAGTTTGTCCTCTATCCTTTAGCCTTTAACCTAAGCTACAAACTGTGCGATAACAGACCTCATGCTTGAGGATATTGGTAAAATTGAGTGGGTGAAGTGTTGATATTATGGTAGCTGCGGGAGGTATTTACCTCCACGTGTAAACCTAACGAGAATAGAATATTCCGAGAAGCAAGAAGAAACCCTAATTCATTGGTTAATAACCCTAGAAGACAAGTCGACTCAAGAGAATGACTTGTATTAGGTTATTAGCCTCCAAGAGAAGAAGTCGGCTAAAGGAAATGTTATATACTAAAGAATTAGTACCTAGAATGAGAAGTCGGCCCAGGCAATCTACCAGAATTAGTATAAATACAGGAGGTCAGTCTTCATTCTGGCCAGTATTCTTAGAACTGCAGAAGCAGCACTTGTGCGCACCGCAGTTGGCCAATTTGTGCGCAAGTTTGGAGGAGAATTGTTGTTGCAGCTGCTACAACTAGCAGATTTCGGTTTTGGCTTGGACTCTCTCTTGGTTATGGTTTGGACTCTCTGATCAGCTCTTGTTACTCTTACTTGGTGTGTTATCCTTGGAGAAAGGTGCGCCACCTTTGTTTGGCTATCCAGTCTAGGGTTTGCTTTCGGAATGATTCTATGTCCAGTGTCAAGGTTAAGGTGCTCGGGGGTGGCTTCGGCGTATGGTTGGGTGACAATATTTCTATATTGTCTATGGTTAAACGAGCACATCCATTATATTTTAACAGGTTATGGGCCCACACTATCTTCGGACAGTCTAACCGTTGGAAGATAGATTGGGAGGATTTGCTCAGTTGCAGTTGCAATTGCAGCCAGTTTATGCTGCAGCAACGAAACCATAACCCTCTCGTTGAGGCACCTTAAGTGAAGAGATTGACCTAATTCCTGGATAGACTAGTGCACCCCAGCCTAGTGCATCTCCTGGTACTCTCAGCAAACTAAGACGTCAAGTTTGAGTTTTTGGTCAAATCTAGGGTTGACCAAGTCAAAGCAGCCATGACTTACTCTATGAAGTCAAAAAACAAGTTTGAAGGGGCTTCTAACTTCAGAGCATGGAAGACAAGGATTGATCTCATCCTTGCTAAGAATAAAGTGTTGTATATCGTGAAAGGAAGATTGTGGAATCAGAGGTTGAAGAAGGAAAAGAGAAGGAACCGCGGAACGTTGCAGTTATGGAGAAGTTCAAAGGCAATGACATCAATGCCACGAGTATCATAGTGGATTCTATAAAAGACCACTTGATACCCTACATCTCCCATCTTGATTCGTCTAAGAAGATGTACGATGCCCTAACAAAACTCTTCTCAGTCAAAAACATTGGACAAGTAATGAGTCTGAAGAATGAGCTCTATGACATGAAGTTGAATGATGATGACAGCATAACATCATACTTTGTGAGAATCTCTCAGTTAAGAGATCAACTACAAGCTATTGAAGAAATCATTTCAAAGAAGGAACTGGTAAATATAGTACTCAACGGTCTTCCCAAGACATGGGATGCATTTGCCGCAAACATGAACACAAGGAAGGAGTATCCTACATTTGAAGAACTTTGGACTTGTTGTGCACAAGAAGAATCAAGAATTAGTGCAAAAGAGAAACCTCAAAAGAAATACGATGATCAAGCCTTCACAGCAAGATTCAAGAATTTCAAAAACAAAAGGAAGTTTGGCTCAAGGAAGAAGCCAAATCAAGAGAAAGATATCTCAGAAATACAATGCTTCAACTGTCGAAAATATGGTCACTACAAGAATCATTGTCCCGAGCTAAAGAAAAGGAAGGAGACACACGAAGCATCAGCTGCCGAAGAAAAGGAATCTTCAAAGAAGACTAAGCAGGATAAAACAGACTTCTTCTTCTAAGACAAGGTAACATTACTCCTCACAGTTCTTGTACATACCATGTTTACATAGTTTATGTACATATCTTGCATATCTATCTCTTAGAAGATAAGATGTTCAAAAGAAACTACACCTATGGAAGATCAACAAAATAAGGACTTGCTATCACAATGACTACAAGTCAAGCAATACACATGAAAGGATGAAGTACATCAACAACCCCAGGTAACAATTCATGTGGAAGCTATTACATAAGCAACAGTTGCAAGATAAACCGAAATCAGAATCAATCTTGAAGAAACCTAGAAGAAGTAAAGACAGAAAGAAGTCAGCAATCTAGAGGAAACTGGAGAAAGACTTATGACACTTTGCAGAAGGCAATAAGGATGCAGACGAAAGCGTGGACTCTGTTAGATGGAGGGAGTCGATTATATATTTCCAAAAGAAGAGCATGCATTCATACATGAAGCAAGGATTAGGAGGGAGCTAATCCTATGATCCATTGAAGATTATGAAGTATATATCCATGGTAGCAGCCATAAAAAGCAGTACGTGTTCAGTTTGACTTTAGAAGAAGCCTTCTTCGAAAAGAAGCCTTAAAATATCCATGGTTGTCCATCCACATCCATGATCATATAATGAAAGAAAGAAGTTGGAATCTTCAGGGCATGGAATCTATAGAAAACTCCATGGACCCAAGAGCTAAAGAGAAACATGAAGATTCTAAGAGAGAAGGAAAATCCAGAACAACCAGTCATTGTATCGAGAATCACAAGACTACTAGCCTAATCTAAACTCACTAAAAGCAATCAAGAAACTGATGAAGAACAGTGTATGGAAGACTTGTGAATGTAAGCATTGCAAGATCCAGAACTACAGGTTCTCCCAGATGGAGGGAGAAGACTATGATGATTGCTTGTTCCAGTAAACCAGACATACCTCTACATGAGCCATTATATCGTCTGCAATATCCATGGGTTGGAGTTTACATCAAATGAATTCAAAGATTGTTCTCCAGAATAATTGAACAAAGAGCATATGTAGAGCAACCTCAAGGCTTTGAGGTATACCAAAAAGAGACCCTTGTATACAGATGAAAGAAGACAACTTGGTGGAGAACCTCCAATGCACAGCAGAAGAGTGGTGAAAACTTTCTATCACAGAAATATTGTATCAGAATGGTTACTCAGAACTCCAGGATGAAGGATTGCCAATCCATGACAAACTCTCATGTCAGCAGAAGAAGTACCACATGGATATCTTCCAGTTTGAGTCTTACCATGATGTTATGAGCTAGCAGGAAACAAAAGAGTTGAATTCAACTATGATATACTGTAATGACCGAAGTACATTGAGATCAAGCATTACATTAAAACCAGTGTTCCAGAAAGACCGAAGTACATTGAGATCAAGCATTACATTCTCCGTGATGAAGTCCAGAAAAGAGAATGGTTCTCCAAATATATATCTCCACAGATGAGCAGATAAGCAGACATTTTGGTAAAGCCTCTATCCAAGATGAAAGAGTTTGCGTACTCAAGATGGAGCTCGTGGAGACGACTTCCTTATTGGAAAAGGAAGAGATGACTCCCAGGTTGGGAGGGAGCATTGATGTGTTATTGATTGATGGACAGTCATTTTTTTCAGTTCGAAAAATGGTCCAAGATGAGCAATTTCCTTTCCTGTTCGGAAAGTGTTTTGAGATTTCTGACGGACAGGCATTTTCCAGTTCGGAAAATGGTCCAGATCGAACGGTCATTTTCGTAATGAAAATGATTCGATGGATTGTTGATGTACCATAGACAGCGATTCCCCTTGTGGCCAGTGTGGGGGAATGGTCTAGGACAGTCTCTCTTCTTGACGGTCACTCTCAATAGTGATCAAGAAGACTGGTCCGCCTCGCCGGACAGTCATTCTTTCGAAGCTCACAGTTGTGAGCAATTTCGAAGAATGGTCTGTTTTGGAGGTTGGTGGAGGACAGTCATTTCCTTAAGAAATGCTCCGGACAGTCATTCCCTAGGGTAGATTCATTCTCTCCAGGTTGCACTTTGTTTAGTGTCGGAGGAATGGCCTAGATAGGTGAATGGTCCAGGTTCAGCAATTAGGGACAAGCATTGCCTAGGGCAGATTCATTCTCTCCAGGTTGCACTTTGTTTAGTGCCGGAGGAATGGCCCAGATAGGTGAATGGGCTAGGCTCAGAAATTGGGACATTTATTCTTCCTTGCTTGAGAAAAATAGTCCAGATAGCTCATCATTGATGTTTTACCTTCTAAGGGCAGATGCTCTTCCAGATCTCACAGATGTGAGTGGAAGAATGGCCCAGATGATTCAGTTTATATCATAACAATGTTTTCTGTGCAGGTTGACATCAAATGATATGATTATTATGGAGACTGTATGTCTCTGGACAGTAGATGTATGCTACTGTGGTGGATGTGTTCCACTGATTGTGACCATATGTCACTGATCAAGTATCTGTGTGCTACTTGGTGTGGTAGTGTACCACTAGATTGTAGTTGTGTACTACTATGGATAGACACAGTTGTGTTCTATTGAATGACATTGTTCTGATTGCCTTGAAGACTATCAATAATGTTGGAAATGATTATCAGCGAGACGGATTATCAATGGACAGAGATTTCCCAGACAGAAAATGGTCTAGGACATTTATTCTTCTAGGACATATGTCCGGATTAGAAGAATGGTTCTTGTGTCACTCTGTGGAGTTAGTGACTTATCCAGCATCATGTCTGATTACTCAGATGGAGTATGGTTTCGAGAGATGACGCAGTTGATGACAGTGATAGTGATGATGGTGCTCATGATGTTGATGCTACCAGGTGAATGGTATGTTTGTGCTCAAGACCATTACCTTCAATACCTCCCTAGCTAGGAGGGAGTGTTGATATTATGGTAGCTGCGGGAGGTATTTACCTCCACGTGTAAACCTAACGAGAATAGAATATTCCGGGAAGCAAGAAGAAGCCCTAATTAATTAGTTAATAACCCTAGAAGACAAGTCGGCTCAAGAGAATGACTTGTATTAGGTTATTAGCCTTCAAGAGGAGAAGTAGGCTAAAGGAAATGTTATATATTAAAGAATTAGTACCCAGAATGAGAAGTCGGCCCAGGCAGTCTGCCAGAATTAGTATAAATACAAGAGGCCAGTCTTCATTCTGGCCAGTATTCTTAGAACTACAAAAGCAGCACTTGTCCACACTGCAGTTGGCCAGTTTGTGCGCAAGTTTGGAGGAGAGTTGTTGTTGCAGCTGCTGCAACTAGCAGATTTCGGTTTTGGCTTGGACTCTCTCTTGGTTATGGTTTGGACTCTATGATCAGCTCTTGTTACTCTTACTTGGTGCGCTATCCTTGGAGAAAGGTGTGCCACATTTGTTTGGCTATCCAGTCTAGGGTTTGCTTCTGGAATGATTCTCTGTCAAGGTTAAGGTGCTCGAAGATGGCTTCGGCCTATGGTTGGGTGACAATATTGCTATATTGTCTATGGTTAAACGAGCACATCCATTATATTATAACATGAAGAAGTGTGTGGAAGAAGCGAAACTCATAACCAGGTACATCTACAACCACACATGGGTTTTGAACCTGATGAAGAAAAACACTGGGGGTATAGAGTTTGTTCGATCGGCCATTATGCGATTTGCAACAAACTTTCTTTCATTGCAGTACATTGTTCATGAAAACACAAATATGAAAAAGATGTTTTCTTGTGATGAATGGAATGCATCTCACTGGAGCAAAAAGGCTAAAGGGAAAGAGGTGGTTGACAAAGTGTTCGAAAAAAGTTTTTGGAAAAAGGCAGAAGAGATAGTGTTATTCAGTGAGCCTCTTGTCAAAGTTTTGCGAATGGTGGATGGTGATAAACCCGCCATGGGTTTTATTTATGAGGCCATGGATCAGGCCAAAGAAGCAACCAAGGCAACATATGGGTATAAAAGACAGAAGTATTTTCCTCTATGGAGAATCATTGATGAAAGATGGAACAAACAACTCCATAGACCTATACATGCAGCTGGCTATTACTTAAACTCAAGGTATGTAATTTCAAAGTTTCTAAGTTTTGTTATTCATTAGAAAAGCGTAGCGAAATATTCAAATTCAAATTTCAATTGATAAATAATTTGTCTTTTGAACCTTGAAGGTACCATTGTACAAAAGATTTTGAAGCGGATGGGGAGGTAAAAGAGGGATTGTAGAAATGCATTGAGCGCATGATTCCTGATCCCATGAGACAAGATGAGATACATAGCAAGCTCCTGCATTTCAAAGAGAGTCTTGGTACCTTTGGCATGTCTATGGCTATCCGAAGCAAAGCAAAGGATCCATCGGGTAAGAAAGTTCATAGTTTTCAAATTGTATTATTCATTGCAAAAGTTGAATCAATGTTTCAACTTTCAAGGTCATTTGATAAAGCTTCTTTTCCTTCAACTCTTATTGCAGCCTATTGGCGGCAACAGTTTGGTGGTCAATGCCCTAATCTACAAAGATTTGCAATTCGGATATTGAGCCAGACATGCAGTGCTTTTGGGTGTGAACGCAATTGGAGCGTTTTTTAGCATATTCACACCAAGAATCAGAACCGTTTGGAGCAAAAACGGTTGAATGATATGGTTTATGTTTAGTACAACCTTAGGTTGAGGCACAACCAGTTGATGAACAGAACCCCTCAATCAAGCAATATAGTCTTGGATTACTTTGATCCCTCATTAGAGTGGGTTGTGGAGAGTCGGGCACCAGCGTTTGACAACAAAGACCTTTCTTGGATGGACTTGGGCCCACTTCCACAACCAGAGGTACAAATACCTTCAAGGCAAGGGGGATCAAGTGGAAGCCATAATCCCCATGTAGGGTCCCAGTCTATTCATGTTGAGGATGAGGAGGAAGAGAAGGATGAGGATTCTGATGATTAGTAGTATCTAGATTGTAGTATCATACTATGCTTATTTTTGGACTCTAGAGGGCATTTAGAGCCTCTTTATTGATGTATTTTTGTTCAAAACTTCAGATATGTATTGTACTTGGTGCCATTTTGGTGTTATTTGCACTCTTTCTTGCTATATAAATGAGAATCTTTGCATATTTGTGTATAAATGGATTGGATTCATATTGATGCACATGAATATATATGTTTTTTTTCAAATTTTGAATATTTTATGAAGTTTTTGGTCGACCAGTTCTTTTGCAAGTTTTTTTTCCGGTCCGGTCCGGTTTCGCATTTTTGGGGTTGAACAGTCCGGTCCGGTTTTCGGTTCTGATAACATTGGTCCAAATGGAAAGGAAGCAAGTGTGCAGCAGCAGCAGGTACAGCTGCGGATTGGGCTGTACAAGAGCCGCAGAGAGCGTTGTACGCAAGCCGCAGGTACAACAGGGCGTATACATACGCGAGCCACAGATGCAGAAGGGCGCATACATACGCGAGCCACAGACGCAGAAGGGCGTGTACATACACGGGCCGCAGGTGCAAAGAAGTGCATACATACGAGGGCCGCAGGTACAAAGTGTGTGTGCAAGAGCGTTGTACAAGTCACAACAGGCGTGTACAGTTCATACAGGTCGAGGTTGCAAAGTCATACAGCAGCGGCAAAAGTGTTGGGTAGCAGATCAGGCTATCAGGTGTGCTGTACTTTTCTGTTTCTATTCTCAGTGGGCAGTTTTCCCAGTTTGGAAGCCCCTTGTAAGCTTGGAAGTTATTTGAATGAAAAGCTGATTTAAAAGGAGCGACTTTTATGTGTGTTGAGTGAGATCTGTTTTCCAATTTGCTTCCGCTGTTCTAATTATTTCCAGTCAGTATATTTTATTCAGTGAGCTGTAATTTATTTTTTCAGCAAGGAAATAACTTATGTAGGTGCTGGAAATTGAGTTTTTAACATTTACCACTCATGCAGATATGAGGAGTAACACTTCTCATGGTAACAAGGCAATGGGTAGTAGGTTGTGCAATTCAAATTTCAAGGCATTATCTAGATATGTTTGTGTGCTTCAGACATATAGGTTAATACTTGTATGACAAATCTAGAATCATGCTTATTCCCGTGTAGGTGGTGTGACATGTGGTATAACCCATTTTATGTACTCTTGTCATAGAAACACTAATTTACAGCCAAAAGAAGGGACCTGGATGACTTGATGGGGATAATTTCTTTCAGGAATATATGTTTGCTTTGAATATTTGGGGTTCACAAAAAAATTAATTCCAATATCATGCTTAGTTTTGGCCAGACCTTTATCTTTGGATTTTGGGTTTTCAAATAACGACCAGCCCCGGTGATAGTCCCACCAGTCCCAATTCCTGCAACCAATATGTCAATCTTACCCCCAGTATCCTCCCAAATTTCTGGACCAGTGGTCTCAAAGTGGATCTGTGACAGGATGAGAAATAATTCAGTATATTGAGTTTCCATAATTCATACAACTAGAATAAAGGCATGACCGGACTTTTTCTTAATGTCAAACAGAGCCGATGTCATCTTGCAGCTCTTACCTTAGAATTTGCAGGGTTCTCGAATTGCTGAAGCATGTATGCATTTGGTGTTTTAGCCAGTATTTCCTCAGCTTTCTGAATTGCTCCCTTCATCCCCCTAGCAGGATCTGTAAGAACAAGCTCTGCCCCAAAAGCACGTAATAAAACTCGCCGCTCCAGACTCATAGATGCAGGCATGGTTAAGATGAGTTTGTAGCCCTTGGCTGCAGCAATAAATGCAAGACCAATTCCTGTATTGCCACTAGTTGGCTCTACAAGAATACTCTGCAGTGCAATAATATTAATATGAGTTCCAAAAAAGTACATCAATAGTTGTATTTGTCCTTCATAATCAATTTCTGAACTGAAATACACTAAAAGTAAAACAACCAAGCTGCAAAGCATCAAATAGCCATTTATTTCAACTAAAGATCCATGAAATCCAACCTCTAAGCTTTCATTAATCTTCTTAAAAATTTTGCTTACTGTTAAAAGAAATGTGAATATGTTTTAAAGACGAGCCTTCTAGAGAAGTAGCTCACCTTTCCAGGGATAATGGCTCCTTTCAGTTCAGCAGCAGATATCATACTATAACCAATTCTGTACAGGTAGAAGACACTCGTCAATAAGTTACTCTGATTTCAAGAATTATTTAGACCAACCGAATACCAACAGCAATCACCTGTCTTTAACACTACGGCACGGCTCCATTGTTTCAAGCTTCGCAGCAATGTTTGCAACACAGCCTTTAACAACACTGTTGAGATAGACCATGGGTGTCTTTCCAATCAGCTGACCCCATTTGCAGATGTCAGCATTAAAACACATATTTAATATAATTTGAATACTTTGATGATTATCTATATGCTTGACTTCATTAAAAGAAATGCAAGCTTGAAAATGTCAAATCAATCAGCCTTGTTCTTATTTTAAAAATTTAGTATTTATTAGAGACACAATTTGATTGAATTGGATAGATTTCCACTCTGACATGTAGATCAAAGAGAAACACTTCCTTTGATCAGTTTTTACAAGAAACAGAAAAAACGTTTTGTATCAAACTATGCACAAGCACAAAGTTTTACGAAGGGAAGCTGAAGGGCATTCAGTAGAGATGGCTCATGGATACATTATGGGATGGACTCGTTGGTCAGTCCATCATTCGGCATCAACAATTCGTAAGTGCTAGTCAGACTTGGCACATGGTTGCAGGTCTTTATTGCTAGAGGATTGAGGATTGGATAGGTTTTTTGGGCAGGTAGTTCACAAACAGGTACATTTAGAAGACACGTCACATTCACACTCTCATATCAGTTGGATAGGTTTTCAGTGGACGGCAGGTTCCCCATACATGCAAATTTCTTGCAGCATCTACAGGAGGTATGGGAGGTCGAAGATTTCTAAAGGGTATGATCAGATCGGTGTGATTCCACTTTCTTGATTTTCAAGATTCATTAACCTGGGAGATTTTGTGTTTTTGAAAATCATCTTTTAAGGATCAGATTACATATTTGATGACACTTTATGGAGGCATATGGTTTGATTTTGAAGCATATTAGAGGAGGCCAGATTTTTGGCTATTTTTAGCCATAGGTCTGAGGTTGCTTGTTCCCAAAGCAAGCCTCTTCGTATTGCGTGAATGGCAAAGTAATTACATATTTTGAGCCCCAGTATGGAGATTGGCCCATGGTTGAAATCTCAGTAGATTCCAAGGCCATGAATTTTTGGTCTAACTTTAGCTTTCTATTTTTCTTCAGTGCTGACCTATCAAATTCTTACCCTTCCATCCCATACGTAGTAAGTGCCTACTGGTCCATGTCGTGCAAATAATGCCCGCCTGCAGCTTGTTGGGAAAAAGTTCATGGAATGAAGTGGGAACAGGAACATTATGGCGCCAACCATATCAAGACAATGTCATCAACCACCCACCCTACCATTGAGCATTTCCATATCTTCTATATGCAATGTGCATTACCATCCAAAACAAAGTCAAACTTCAGCAGATAGTTAGGTCAATCACTCACAACTTTGACCATTTTCCCAACACTACGAACACTAGAGCATTGTTTTGCTTCGGAATGCTGCTTCGCTAGTGTAGTGCAGGTGAAGGCGTTGTTGACATCATAGGAGCTCAATGTCGCCTTTTAGATAGATCGACAAGGAGTTCTTGATTGGGTCTGCTCTCTCTCAATGGAGGGCAATGTAGGGATTTAGAGTAGCATGGGAGAGACTTTTTTGGATAGTCAAACTTGTCAAAGTCAATGGCACCTGTATTTATTTGCTATGCATCCTTTTTCAGAAAAAGTCCAATCTAAAGAAAAGAACGAAAATTTTAAGTGGGGACAGAGCAAAAGGTGCCAGCACCATCTATTTCCACATTGGCATCAAAACAATAGAACTACCTACTAGGGAATGTCAGTCTGACAGTCACCGACAGCATATTTGTTTAATTTGAATAGTCTCTTTCTGCTGGAGTTGGAGTTGAAGCAGTATATGTCAGAGTTGAATTCTTGTATAAAGGTAAAGCATCAAGTCCCATCAATGTGTAAGTGGCTTGCCTTTTGGCGGAGAGTGAAAGGGTGTTATTCCAGAAGTAAGAGCATCTCAAGCTTTTCATTTCACCACTCTTAAGAGGTTAGGTCCAAGAGCACTTGGAGGGAAAGAAAGAAGGAAAAAACAAAAACAGGATATCTCTAATGGATGGAGAGAATGGACCCAGAAACAAGTCCTTCGAAAGACCGTGAGCAGTACCCATTCTAGCTAGGATTCGAGAAAGAATTCCAAATATTATATGATCGATTGGTTGGTCAAACCAATTGGTTTTCACCATCATCAACGTATATAAGTACTCCAACAGATGCATGTTAGATCTAGACTACTGCAGTTCTAAAGAGGTGGGGGGGCTAAATCAATGATGAGAATCAGCAATTCTACTTTTGATTTGGGGCTTAGTTCTTGAAGATAGGTTCATCCTGTCTAGTCCTGACCCACAAATGTGTTTTGCTTTTGAAAATACAAGCTTCATGTTGTTGCTCTGATCTCCTTCACACATGCATTAGTCAATCTTCAGTCATTTCATTTATGTCATATTATAGCTAACAATTGCAATCCACTATCTATCTCCTTTCATGATAAAGAGAATCCCTTCCCCCGGCCAGTAAAGGATAAAGTGAATGCTCCTTACTCCTACCAAGCTCTCTGCCCCGCACTATTCTCCTACCTTACTCTTACCAAGCTCTCTTCCCCACACTATTCTCCTATTTCTTTCCTAGTCAATATCCAAAATGATATTTCACTATAGAGAAGTTACCTCAAACAAACTACCTACACAAGATTTCACAGGCTGAAAGAGATAAGGTAGTGAGCTTTGACAAGAAGAAATAAAGAGATGGAATTAAACAATCGACAAGGCAGACGCCATGAGCCTATTCTTTCTTCACTTAGAAATTAGCCAAAGCTTTGTCTAATTGACTTATATTTTTCCACAAATGGAGGAGAAGTTCTTAAATATTCAATAAAAGAACAGGAGAAAACCACTGGAGTTTATCCATTCTGTTGATAAAGTGGATCTTAGTGCCCCACTGATTCCCTCTCTCTCCCCAACCTATGGAAATGAAATTTTGGGCAGACAAGAGTTTCCCCAAGGTGCCTTCTATGAGTGAATAGGTGCACTATTACCTTATCTAGATGGACTTTCTTTTTACGACATTTAAAAAGTTTCCCTTTGTTGATGTTTGTAGCTCGGACAGGTACTTCCGCACAGGTCTAGTGTCGAATGTGTGGAAGTAGTCCAAAGGACCTTTCATGAACTTTGGAAATTCACTTTAATTAAAGGAATTATTAAAGTGAATGTCTTTTTCATTATTGAGTTAGGAAAGTTTAATAAAATGTAATTTAATTACATTGGTGACTTAGACTTAATCTAAATCATTGATCTCAAGTGAGGTGAGACTTAATCTCAATCATTTATCTCGAGTG
The DNA here is from genome assembly GCA_009831015.1 of Picea engelmannii. NCBI lineage: Eukaryota > Viridiplantae > Streptophyta > Pinopsida > Pinales > Pinaceae > Picea > Picea engelmannii. The sequence continues at coordinate 59,282 of ML811489.1, forward strand.
AGGTGAGACCTAATCTCAACTGTCAATCACTTTGGAGATTAGGGTTAGGGATTCAACTCAAAGTTATAAAAGGAATCCAAGGTGAAAGGAGAAGACACATTGATAATGAGAGTCAGTGACTCACAGTGAGAGCAAATGGATGTTTTGCTCAGTCCAAAGGAGAAGAGAGAAAGTGGGCAGCAACAGACAGATCTAGTAGCAAGGACAGATCTGGACGGTCTGCACAAGTAGCTTGGGCAGTAGGTACAGCTGTAGGTACAGTTCGTACGCATTATTCAGGTCGCACAAGGCATAGGTACACACCAAACAGCTTGCATAGATGCGGGTATATCCCATACAGGCTACACAGGGCATGGGTACATGTCGGACAGACTGCACAGATGCAGGTACGCACCGTACAGGTCGTACAATGCATGTACAGGGCTGCTGACAGGCCATTCTGTCGGCTGCAGAGGTGTTGGGCAACAAGGTTTTGGCTGTAGTTTTTGTCTCTTTTCTCAGTGGGCAGATTTTCCCAGTGAGGGAGCCCTTGTATCCTTTGATATTATTTTAATGAAAAACAGATTTGAAGGGCAGAAACAATCTGTGTGCATGTGTAAAATTTAGTCTCCAGTTGCTTCCGCTATTTATTTATTTCAGTTTAATTATTCTAGTCAGTATATTTTATTCTGTGAGCTGCAATTTAATTTTCAGCAAGGAAATCACAAAGAAATAATTTATCTAGGCACTGGGATTAGAGAATTAACACCCTTTTCATCAAAAAACACCTCTTCCTCTTGGGACACATGAATCTCCCACTATATATTTCTTTGGGCCTTCTTTCGGAGATCGAATAGGTCTTACTCTTTTTCCCTCATTGATGATTATGAGTCTTCTGACAATCAATTCTTAATGAATTGGATCATCTAGTTATCTCCCCTACGAAAGCTTACCCATATTCCTTGTCTTCAAGAGAGAGAAGGAACAAGAGTAACAAATAGTCGTTCGATATGAAGCAACCCAGATTCTTGATGTTGCTTGAAAGTTGTTTAGTCAGCTTTTCACTCCCAAAGATCTCACTTAAGGGATTTGAAACCTACTACATTAAAGGGAAAGTGTTATCTCTCTTTCCTTGGCCCGCTACTAGAAAGTGCTATCTCTATTTCCTTGGCCCGCTACAATAAAGCACTATCTCTCTTTCCTTGGCCCACTACAGGTGGGAACAAAAGCAAGCGATAATAGGTCATAAAAAGCCTCTCTTATAGTGTGGAACACAAGCTATCTCTCCCCGACCCACAAAGCTTCCTCAACTCAATCTTTGGGGAAATAAATCTAGGTCCAGATCCCCACCACGCAATGTCTGGCTGAAGTTACATAGCCCCTTATGCTTGGGCTTGGCTCAGGTTGCTCGACCAACTCCACTTCCTTTCAGTCAAGTCAGGCAAACAATAGTAACCAACCTGTGGAAAAACCATGGTTATCCCCAACTCTATCAAGTCAGTCTGGAACCAAACCAACATTGGCCATAAGCCCTTATATATATCTTCGAGCTTGGCTTAGACTTATCCACAACCCCAAGCCAAGCTCTGTGAAGGGATGGCTCTGCTTAGGTAAGATCAGGGTCATCTAAGCAGGATCTTACAACAAGTATTACTTATATTTTTCCCTATTTTGCGAAGGGAAGATTTGTTATCCATGCCTTGGCTCTGCAAAGGGAAGGTTTACCAGTCAAGCCCTATATTTCTTCCCCTCAAATACGTTAGCCGAAACAAATCGATCCCCAACTCTACTTACTTTCAGTCAACTTAGGCAAACTGTAGCTAGGCAAATAAAAACCTTCACTTCCTTTCAACTTGTTTAGGATCCTGGGCCCTTTCTCCTTAATTCCCTTGGGCCCTCAAAGAACTCTATGAAGGGAAGGAACAATCAAACCATCTAGATCAAACCAACCTATACAAAACCCCACAAGACATAAGTGTCTTGAACCGGGAAGGCATAACAGATTGAAGCCAAAGCCTTTCAAATTTGAGGAAAGGATATTGGCTTTCCAGAAAGGTAATTCATGAAATCCTTCAATCGATAAAAAAATAGACAAATAAAGAAAATAGAAATCAAGCTTGGATAAAGACCCTCAATCTCTAATCAATCGAGTAACTAGAAGTTCCTAAATAGACTATAGATTCTTTGGCAATGAAGAAACTTCATTCCTCGACACCTCCCTTTGTTGAGTGACTACAATCCTCTTCCTCCTATCGATTGGTCAAGCAATTTCGTTCCTCTCCAACAACAAAGAAATTTTCTTCCTCTCGATGGCAACCCTTTGATTGGGCAACTAAAGTTCCTTAGAATCATACCTCTCCCACAATAAAGAAACTTTGTTCCTCTCCCACAGTAAAGTAACTTCGTTCCTCGACCTACCCCGGGTTGGTCGAGCGACTATGTTCCTCTCCCTATTTATTTTGGTTGGTCAAGCAACTTCGTTCCTATCATTTTGGTTGAGTGTCTAAGGACCCTCTTTATTATCTCTTAGATTATCTTATACAAGCTTGTAGGGGAAAATAAAGTGCCTTAAAATAAAGAGATTTGTCATAGAAGCAGAGTCTATTAGAAGAACTTCGCTTCCTGTGTTCCTCTCCCGCTAGTCGACTATCTAAAGACCCTTTTCTTTATACCATCTCTAGTTCCCAACATGATATGAGATCTTTGTTCCTTGACCTAGGGTGGTCAAGTGACTATGTTCCTCTCCCTATTTATTTTGGTTGGTCAAGCAACTTCGTTCATGTCACTTTGGTTGAGTGTCTAAGGACCCTCTTTATTATCTCTCTAATTACCTTATACTTTGGTTGAGTGTCTAAGGACCCTTTTCTTTATACTATCTCTAGCTCCCAACATGATATGAGCTCACAACAAAGGAAGTAAGAAGAAAGTGCCTTACAAAGAGATCCATCGCAAAACCATAGACTTGGGAAAATGTCATTTTGGTATTAAGTTTTCTCTTTATCCATCTCTAGTTACCGAAATTATATGAGTCATTAATCAAAAGACAGAGATACAAGCTTTAGGTAGCCTCTAAGTTTAAAAAGCATTGCTTTAATGTATTGACTTGTATGACTTCAGTAACTAGAGAGATAGAAAAGAGGAATAACTCCATAGAATGTAAGAACCAAAGACTATTTAAAGACCAGATTATGGAGTTACTTATTTTCTTTGGCTTTGTGCTATCTCTACTTACCGACATGACAACTAGAGAGATAATAAAGAGGAATAACCCCATAGAACGTAAGAATCAAAGACTATTTAAAGACCAAATTATGGAGTTACTTATTTTCTCTGGTATTATGCTATCGCTAGTTACCAACATTATACAAGTTCATGGGGCAAAAGAAAGTGCCTTACAAAGATATCCATCATATATTAAGAGCCTACCCAAAATAAAGACTAGGAGTTCTCCTCCCATGATAAGGAAACTTCATTCCTCTCCCTCCTGCATTGGGAGAGCGACTATGTTCCTCTCCCTCCCCTACTATAGTCCCTACTACACTATAGTCAGTGGAGCAACTATGTTCCTCAACCTCCCTATACTATAGTCAATCGAGCAACTAAATTTCCTCGACCTCCCCTATCACAAAATGGTCGAGCAACATTCTTCCTCAATGTCCCTATGCTCAATCGAGTAATTAAAAGTTCCTCTCTCGTTGGTCAAATGTGTTTTAAATGTCCTCAATTTTGCTATGGTCAATCAAGTAACTAAAAGTTTCTCGATCTCCATATTATAGATAAGAAACGAAGCAACTTCATTCCTCAATCTCCCTACGATCAATCGAGTAACTAAAAGGTCCTCTCCTATTGGTCAAGTGTATTTCTAAATACCCTCAATCAAGGAAAAATAAAGTAAGTAACTAAAAGTTCCTCTCTCATTGGTCAAATGTGTTTTAAATGCCCTCGATTTCGCTATGGTCAATCCAGTAACTAAAAGTTCCTCTATCTCCATATTATAGATAAGCAATCAAACAACTTTGTTCCTCGATCTCCCTATGGTCAATCGAGTAACTAAAAGTTCCTCTCCTATTGGTCAAGTGTATTTCTAAATACCCTTATTCAAGGCAAAATAAAGTGAGCAACTAAAAGTTCCTTTCCCTATTTAGTATTTACCAATGATTGGTCAAGCACTACATTCCTCTCCCTTTGGTTTAGTGTCTAAAGACCCTCAATCTCTAGGGTAAAGTAAGCAACTAAAAGTCATCAACTTTCCTTAGAAGCATATCTGATACAGTACAGGTCTTCATTCATCAAGGCAAAGAAATTTGGGGGCATTAAAATAATTTATAAGTAATGACTTTCATTATAGACGTATCTTATACAGTGAAGGTATTCATCAAGGTGGAACAATTTGGGGCAAGAACCTCCCTGTACTTGTCTAGAGTAATCTCACCATGTGGTAACCTCACTAACTCAACTTGACCTGTATCATCTTGGTAACTAGAGTAAGATAGAAGAAGGTCGAGGATAATAGTATATACCTCCTTATAAACCTTGGCCTTAGTATATTTTATTAACAATTCTTTGTGGTTTTTGGGTTGTCTAGTTTGTAAGTAAGGTGATATAAAAAGGGAGGGTCTTTTGGCATTGAGTATTAACTCTTATATTCATGAATGATTAGACGGAGAAATCACTATATAGATAGATGGTACAAAAAGGTCAACCCTTAGCTAGAAGGCTCCACTCTGTTAGGCTTACCTGCCTATTTTATAACACAACCTTGAGCTAGAAGGACCTTTCGCGCAAGATTGGCCATTGACACTGAAAAATGGTTGATTGGGACCTTCTTCTTTCTAGAAGGAAGGTAAGCAGGGCAATGCGAGACCTTACCTTCCTTTCGACAGTGCGGGACCTAAAGAATTGATCTACCTAGCTTTGAGGACCATATGTAAGATCCTACAACTATGAGATAGTTCTATTAATGAGATATATAGATAAAGAAATAAAGAAATATTAGCTATTATATGGAAAAATATACAAATATGAAGAATATCTCATAATATCTAGTTCTATTTGCTATCTCTTTCTATATAGAACTATTGATAGAGAGTATTTCCTATATATGTTATTTGATTGATCTTCCAAAACCCAACCTTTCACTCATTTACCTAAGCATAGCTCTTGATTGGACGACTGGATCACAAACTCAAAATCAAAAACTTAATCTCTACTCTAGTAATATCTTAGTGAAGTTGTTGCCAGAAGGGTATGCATGAGTGACTATAACTTACCTAACTCAAGTAGGACCATCATGTTGCACTCAAGCATGTAAGACCAAGATCTCAAAAATTATACAAGTCAATAGTCAACTACTCACTAATTGCACCTTACTGTATTGTTGCCTGATAATTGCTTTTGACCCTGTTACCCCCCAATGCCTAAGGGTAACTAGCGGAGATCATGTCTCGTGGCCCGCAATGGAGAACATGATCCCGACCATGATGATGATCAGCATGTCCACGAATGGCAGTGCAGCAACCCCCCTCATTCATCTTTACAGCTACATGTCAACCAAGGCTCATCACATCCAAACAACCCAATGTATGGGAGATGGTAAGCCATTGTCACCATGAGGTACGTTAGTCCTTCTTTCACACAAAGTGTTGTGCTTAATTTGTCGAGCATGTGGATGAGAATCTTTGGTTGAAGTTGGATAATGGATCACTAGCTTGGGAAATTGTGTCAGTTGCCTTGTTTCACCTTGGTGGTCAACTTCTATGCCCTAGTCTCGTGTTGTCATTGCTAAAAAAAAAGGGGTACTACTGGGGGGGCCCACAAGTGTAATGTTTTGTTCCCCATCATACTTAACGCTTTCCATCCTGGAGCCTCTCATAGTGTACTAAACTTCGGTAATGGTTCATGGTCCATTCTCTCATGAGAAGAGGGGCTGAAGACCCAGAGGTTGATTCCAACTGCTACTAAAAGAATAAGAAAATGATGCTAAAGAGAAAAAGGAATGATAGCAAAGGACTAACAAAAGCCATTCCAAACTTGAGCTCTACCATTTTAGTACTCACCCCAGTCCCAAATAGAAATGCTATAGCTTGAAATCTTATAAAAGGGGACTTGCAAATATGATAAAGTGGACTAGTAAGATGGTTGATAAAGGGGGATTGGAAAAAATAGCGCCTAAGAATGAGGTAGCTCAAGAGCAAGCGCACCCTCCACAAAGGCGCTCATAGAAATGGATTAAATGACACCATAAGCCATGAAGTAAGCCCTAAAACCATATCACTATCACACTTACTCTTGAAGGGTTTCTTTATTTCTTGCTTCCCTCAGGACCTATCCCTCTAACTGGAATATTTTATTTCCTGTTTAGGTGGCACACGTAATAGGGTTGGATGAAGGCCCTCCCATATTTAAACTTGGCAACTCACATGGGGTCCTGGGCTGGTGTGATGCTTGAAGGGGATACTAAGGTGAATTGTCTTACATGGCTTATCTCTTAAGTTATAGCTTACTTTGCATGCTTTAAGGACTAATGTTTCTTATGAAACTTGGCTAACCACGTTTTATGCCTTGATTTATCTTGGATGGCACTGACATGGTTCTTTGAGGGACGTCTTAGGCTTGTACCCAAGACGTTGTGTCTTTATTGCACGACTCTAGCATGTGTGACGGAGAGCAATGGGTCATCCAATGACTCACCACCCTTACACATCGACTCTCACACCCTTGGAACCTTGAACGATGGGCTTGGTAGGAGCAGAATCAGTCATGATGGCACATAGATGGGTTGGAAGCCCATTGGTTGGGCACAGTACCCCAAAGCTTATATTTCACCAAGATCAGGGACATTGCAACAACAGACAGACATGGCAGAGACGAGATGCAGCTCCTCGGGGTCTGGACACAGCACCTGGATCTTGGACGCTAGCCTTATTTTGGTGATGACGTCACCTTCTAGGTTATGACGCAGGTAGAGTTTGGTGACTTCTTGGGGCACTGATGATGCATGGCGTGACGTTTGGTGAGGAGAGACATCACTTGTTCCCACACTGCTCCAGATTGATGCCACGTAGCCTTTGGAGGCCTCCTTGACCAAGAGGGCTTGACGTCTCACACGTGTAGGCTATTGTGATTTATGTTTGCACTTTAGCATTTGTAAAGGTTAAATGAGGGGTTAGCCCCCTTGAATTGAACATTTGTTATGTTATGTGGACAAATATGTGAGGGTAGCCTCATATAAAAAGGCTAACCCTCACTTCCATTTTTTCATCATTATTCCCTCACCATTGTGAGGTGCTACTTCTGAAATTTTCACCCTTTTTGGGGTTGCTAGTCTTTCGCTCTCATGCACCATACTTGGAAAGGATCTTGTGGATGGTTGGATGATTTTGGATGGATATTTCTGCAATTAGGGTTAAAATCTCTTGGTTTCTTGGATGAAGTAAATAAATTTCTGCAAAATTCTTGTTTATGCTATTAATGTTTATGGTGAAATTGTTATTTTGTTGCAAGAAGTGTTGTTATCTGAAACCCTAAGAGAGGGACATAAGTGCTTCTTCCTCTCACAAGATCTTATTTGTCTAAAACTGGTTAATTGTTCTTGCTAGGGTTAGAACCCTAAAGCCCTAAAGTGCTAGCACTTTAGGATTTTAGCCCTGAACATTTGATCTTTGACCTAGTTGAAGCTAAAAGAAGGTAGAAACGATATCTAAGGCCCAAATGTGCTTGCACCCTAGACATCCTTCTCCTCAAGATCTAAAGCCTAAGGCCCAAATGTGCTTGCACCTTATGGTTTAGATCCTACCTCTTGGATTCAAGTAGATCAACCTTCAAGCTGGGATGCATTGGAAGACTCCATAGCCCTAGAAAGGCACTAATCTTGAAGCAACTCTTGTGGTGAATTGATTGATGAAACCTCTCTCTCAAAACTCTCAAGCACTCTACTAACTAAACTAACTCTAACCCTAGAAAACTCACTATATTACTTGCTGCTGTTATAAAAGTTTGCTACAGCCATCCTAAATTACATTAATTACACTCATCGAAAGGTGGCTTAACTCACTCGAAAATCACCTCTCAATTGGATAATATTCTCTTGTTTGTATGCTTAATTTTTATGGTCAATTGTGGTATTTCCCAACACTTTATCTTGTTGCTGTTGCAAAATACTTATCGCTGTTATAAGACTGGTTTACTGCTGCAATTTGCAACAGCGATAGCTAACTAACTTGTCTAGTGTCTAGAAGAGGTCATTATTGCATATTTTGGTTTGGAAGTTGATATATATATATATATATATATATATATATATATATATATATATATATGTTGCAAAGTGTTCTTGTTCCGGGCAGGTACAACAAACTACTTCACAACCTCTTCCTTTCCTTGACATAAACCAACCATTCAGTGATCAAGATAGGGGGTAGTAGGCTTGGCTACTAAACTTGCCATTTTATCCCTTGAGGTCACCAAGGAAGCTTCCCTTGTGGTGGACCTCTTCCATCACTAAAACGAGGGAAGATCCTACTAAGGTGGCAGTGGTGGTTTCTTACATAGTTACGCAAGATTTGGAGATCTTGTGGTGGGTTTTGCACAAGTACAAATCCCGCGATAAAAAACCCTGTTACCCCTCAATATTGTATGAGAGGTAAACTTGTGATTTTTATCTATGACAGGATTTTCAAAGTGTCATATAGGGATTCTAATGGACCTAAGATATACACCTTCAATTTTTTCTTGGAAATGACACTTGAGTTAATGTTTTAATGGCAGAAGACTCACTTCTCTCTTGATAGCCATGATTGATGGCCCATCTATTGGTACTCTTCATATTGCATTATTTTTCCTGGTAGATTAGCTTATTTGATGATGATGCTTGCACCTTGCCTCACATGAGTTATCTTGGCATCATGGTATTAGTCCATGCACATTTGTATGGAGGTCTATTCATTGCATTGATATTGTATGATGAGATGTCGCTCTTAAGGAGGAGCACCCTAATACTTGAGGTGTCTATCATGCTCCTATGATGATGTTTCATGTGATAGACAATGATTTTCATGGAGCGCTCACCCTCTTGCCACATGGATTTCATGCATACTACGTGATGTTTGTGATGGAGCACCCTAAGGTTTTGAGGTTGACTTGACATGGTTTTGGCACTTGATCATGATCTTTGAGTAGGGCTCCATTTAGCCCATTGTTGGCTTCATCGCACATATTTTGAGGTCAACCAATACACATTGCAGATTTTGAGTTGTTTGCCTTGGGCGTAGTAGCCTATACATATGGCGTTGTAGCATTGCCTTGGGCGTTGGAGGAGATTTGTCACCAGTTTCTTGCACGATGATCTCTCTTTACTCGATGGATATGCCCCAAATTTTGATGGATTTTAACATGTTAGTGGGCATTTTTCACATGGTTCAGGTGCTTTCAACCTATGGATGAGGGTTGATGACATTGTACCTCTTGGTGAGACTACCCTAGGGTTTGAGGTGTCTATCATGATCCTGTGGTGATATTTAATGAGATAGACATTGATTTTTGTGGAGCACCCTACTATTACATGATTTTTCAAGTTTGCATGCTATGATTGGGGGGTCGACCCACTCCATGTTGTACAATGAAACTCCATTGCTTGAGCACTTGGCTTCCTTGCTTTACTTTGATGAAGAGATTGCACTTTATGATGGACTTGCAGTTTACTTTCATAGAGCAATCCCCTACTTGCACACATGTGGAGGCATTTCTCATGGTTCAATACTATTTTATCATTGGATAGAGGTCGTTCCATGCATGTGGAGGATAATGGGGTTTGAGTGGACTTAGCCCTTGGTTCATGGTGTCTATTCTATGCTAGTCAAACTTCTTTTATGAGCTCCACTTCACTTCTCTTGAGGTTTATTTGCACACATTCCCATGCTATTTTGGTGAGGACGTCCCACTATCTTGAGACTTGGTTCACACATGGGATACTTCTCTTGAAGCGCGCACATATGGAAAGAGAGTTCTTTATAATTTTTGGAGGTTGTTATATGGTTAAACCCTCATCTAAAGGAGGCAGCCTATATTCTAGCTCTATTTTTGGAGAGAGTTGCTAACTAACTCCATTATTTTACTATTATTTGACTTGTCTCGTGGAGTTGGTTACTTGAGAACATTATTGTAAGGTTTTCCTTGGATATTTTATTGTATCTCCTTGGAGAAAAATGTGGATCTCAACGACATATTAATACTTTTAGTAAGGAAGTTGTTGAGAGGGTTATTTTATTTTTATTCCTTGGAGGACTAATGGATCTGGGAAAACAAATACTTCTTTATTGTTGAGGAAATAGAGTTGAAACCTATATAAGAGTTTGCTCTCTCCATTTGTATGGTGAGTTGAAAGTGCTATCAAGCTTTTGGAATAAAATTGCTCTTGCTCTTGTCTAACCTATTGTGGAATGGATGTACAACTTTGTTGAATGTGTGGCAAATGTTCTTGTGCATATCGGTGATTCTTATTGTAGGTTTTGGATTGTCAAAGTTGACTAAAGGAGCCATAGAAGAGCAGTCTTGCTACATTGGAAGAGGTTAAGTAGCCCTTGGCTTTTTTGTTTCTTTGTTCTAGAGAGAAAAACTCATGCCCTAAACGTCTTGAGAGTGAATGCATAGTTTGAATATTTTAGGCAAAGCCACCCTTGGAATGGTTTAGAAGTGGACCTCGCTATAGAGTCTCTTTCCTTCCTCTAATTGGTGATAATTGCTCACCAAATATTTCATAGCACTACCCTCTAGAGTTGTATGGTTGACCCCATAACCCAAATAAAGTAAGGCACTAGTCTTCCCTTTCAACCACCACAAAA
>ML811490.1:0-12311 GCA_009831015.1 Picea engelmannii
AAAAAAACTAATAATAGGAAGGGGAAGGGGAATGGGCAATTTTGAAAGGGAAATGGAGGAATCCAACCAAATGTGGGAAGACTCCTTGATAGTAGAAGCCCAAGATCATGTATAGCACTTACAAAGTATTATTGAACAAACTCAATCCCTACACACTCTTGAAGCTAGAATGGCGAATTTACTTCAAGATCAGGAGGCAAAAAATCAAAGGATGGATGATAGAATGAACTGATTTTTGGCTAAGGTGGTAGGTTTGGAGAATTCCTTGTATCAAGCCAAGGAAAATTATTATTCTTTCATGGGAGGAATCCTAGAATAAGTGGTAGAAATAGGAGTGAAAGTCGAACCAGAGTTGGAAGAGGAAGGAAAAATAGTTTGTTAGTTATTATCTGTAGCACTAAAAGAACCTAAAGATCTAGAGGACATGTAAGATGAGGTACTCCATGGGCCCACCTTCCAGAATTTTGTTACCTGATGTTATGTAAAAAAAAAATTATGTTTGACCAATATGTGTGGTGGTATAGTAGAGTTAGAAGAAGAAATTTTTTGTTGAATGGTAGGATAGAAGAAACATGCTTTTTACTTTCATAATTATGGCAGGACGTGATTTTCGAAACCTTTTATTCTTATATTACAAAGATGAACAGTTTGGTCGTGGCCATTTCTAATGCAATATAACCATTATTGATAATAAAAAAATAACATGAAAAAATTATGAGTAATAAATCATAATAATAAACATGGGTGGCAGGTGCATGAGGGATCATTCTTGACCCTAGGGGGAATATTGAAATAAGTTACGCTTGGAGTCTAGGTTACACTACCTGATCCGAAAATCCACTAACTGATTTGCAAATAATTTTAAGTGTAAATTGTCTTAGCTTATATTTTAAAGCTTAATGTACAATTTAAAGGCTAAATCAAAGAAATGAACAATAGAAAGACAAAAACACAAGTTGATAAACGAGCTCACCCATCTTGCGATACGTCTCCAGGTCCACTTCAACTATACAACCGCTCCATTATTATAATGTGAAGCACTTCAAATGCTTTATTACATTACAATGGATATCTAACCTGCAATAAAATCTCTTCACTAGCTCTAGGAAGATTGTAGAGTTGTTGAAAATCAATTCCCACTCTCTTCCTACACTCAAAAAAGCTTGAAAATGCTTGGTCCTTCAATTATACCGGAAATACTTTTGTATAATAACAAAATCACAAAAAAGCCTTCCAAGTTCCAATATTGTGGTGCAATGGTGAAAACATATGAATACGTAATTGGAGGTTGCGGGTTCAATCCACACCTATTGAGATTTTTGGGCCAAAGAAAATATTAGATTTAAAAAAACATATTACCTGTTGGGTTGTTTGGGCGGAGGTTGCAGGGTCAAGCCTATGGACCATCCACCTTTGGCATAATTGTTAGGATTTCTACTTTAAATAAAAGGTCATTTGTTATCCATAACAAGAACCATGAGTGGCCCAATGGTAAATCATTGGGTTTTTGTCGACAAGGTTCGGGGTTCGAACCACCCGCCCCACCTTTCCAGAGTTGATAAGCCCCTTTTGGGAAAATTAGGGCTACCACATGGCAACCTCTAATTGGTCCACATAGTGGCCCCGTAACCTGCACATTCAACGCCACGTCAACTCTGCCACATCAACCTGCCATGTCAACAACTGTACTTCCTAATTATCATTCCACATCAACATCCATACAACCTAACTAGCATGCCACATCAACATTTGTACAGTCCAGTCAACATGCCACATCAACATCTGTATGGTCCAATCATCATGCCACATAAACATTTGTACAACCACTTGTCATGTTCATACTAGCATGTATCATGTCTATATTTCCATGTGTCATGTATGTACTGCCATGTGTCATGCCCGTATTGCCATGTGTCAGTCCCAAGTGATGCCACGTGTCGACCTTATCACCCTTTTTTTCTTGTTTGGACAAAACTTCATAACACCATAAGTTTATCATACAATGTCTGTTTGACCTCGTTCAAGCATTGTTGGAAAACTATCGTAAAGCTCTTCAACACGAGTACATTTACATTCGAATTTGAGAACTTCATTTTTTCTTGGTTTTAGAGATCCTCATGGATCAAACCTCCCCACAAAAAGAAACGTTTGGTCCACCAAAGTCTACATACATCCTTTGACTTATCTCTCTAATTCATACACTTTCAATAGCATAAAAAAACTATGTTGCATATAAGTGATGTAACAAGTCATCACTTGTACAATTTTCCCTTTTAGGGATCTCATACACAACATGTGAGGTTTACAACAATGGAAGAAAACATATTTGGAGACATGTTACCCATTTCTTACCAAACTCGACTAATGGATACTCATTTTTCAGTTGCTCCTTTTGAATTGTTGGTGCTTGACCAACTCTTTCATCTGCTACCTCTTTCTTCATAGGTGCGTGCACAACTTTCTTTCCCTGCTTTAGAAGAATTTGTGGATGAAGTTTCCAACATTTGTCAATCCAAGGACCACTCATATTGCAATGAGTGTAATCATTCTTTGACTGCAAGTCCTTCTTTCCATGCTCCACATTCAGTCTTGGAGAGTGGTCTTTACATGTTTCCTCCTTCCTAGTATACATCACCTTCCTGTACAAGGACTTTCTCTTCCAACATCTGGCAACACAATGGTTATGTAATCTAAAAAATGTACATGGATACTTATACCATAAAATATCTTTCTCATTTCCATTCTTCCTATACTCAAATAATACATTGGAATAATCTGGTTTACTATACCTTTCATAGTGGTTCTTGTTGCAAGTCTGTCAGGAAGAAACTATCTTCACTCCTCAGGATGTTCACCTCTCATTTGAGATGCCTTGCATTCTTTGTAACTCTCATGAACTGATGTGCCTTCACTTTGTATAGAGTATTTTTGTAATGGCTTGAACTCTTCTCTTGAAGCATTTCTTGCTTCAACGACCTTGGATCATTCCTCAACTTCTCCTTTGTCACATCCCAAACCTTTGCTTCAACGATGTATTTCAACAACCTCTATGGGATTATCCATTCCTTGGCCATTAATTCCAAAACCCTTTCTATCATAACCCATCTTGGTTAGTAGCTTAAAACCAATACCATGAGTATGCTTCTCAAATTCACCCAAAGAGGCAGCTACCTTTTGATGGGAAGAAAGAGAAAATGATGACTCACTTACATTGCATACCTCAATGACAAATTGTCAATCTATGGTAGAAGACAGTCTTCTTGGCATGGCAGACTCTTCTTCATTGTCCACCCTTTCATCTTTCTGAAGCTTTACAAAAATTTCATCCTTGTATTGCAATTCAAGTTACAATGTTTTCTTCTTATCATCGAAGACTCGCAATAATATTCTCAATTTACAATTATCTTCCTGCATATGTTGGTTAATCTCTTCAAGTTCCTAAAGTATTTCTTACTTCAAATATTTTCCCATGATTTTCATTTTGCAACCTGCTCTTCAAACTACAAATCATGTCAAACGAGCTCTAATACCAAACTTGATCTGAAAATCCACTGACTGATTTGCAAATACTTTTAAGTGTAAATTGTCTTACTTTATATTTTAAAGCTTAATGAACAATTTAAAGGCTAAATCGAAGAAAGGAACAACAGAAAGAAAAAAATACAAGTTGATAACAGATTTCACCCATATTAGGCTACATCTCCAAGTCCGCTTCAACTACACAACCACACCATTGTTATAATTTGAACCTCTTCAAATGATTTATTACATTATAATGGATCTCCAACCTGCAATAAAATTTCTTCACCAGCTCTAGGAATACCACAGAGTTGCTGAAAATCAATTCCCACTCATTTCCTACACTCAAAAAGGCTTGAAAATTCTTTGTCCTTCAATTATACAAAAAAATACTTTTGTATAATAATAAAATCACAACAAATCCTTCCAAGTTCCATGCTTATGGTGCAATGGTGAAAACATATGAATAAGAAATTGGAGGTTGCGGGTTCAATCCGCACCTATTGGGATTTTTGGGCCAAAGCAAATATTCGATTTAAAAAAAAATATTACTCGTTTTCCATAATGAGTAATATTGTTGTGTACTGGTTAAGTAGTTGGGATGTTTGGGCAGAGGTCGTGGGGTCAAGCCCATGGACCATTCGCCTTTGGCATAATGGTTAAGATTTCCACTTTAAATAAAAGGCCATCCGCTATCCATAACAAGATCCACCAGTGGACCAGTAAATCGTTGGGTTGTTGTCAATGAGGTTAGGGGTTCGAAACACCCGCCCGACCTTTCTAGAGTTTATAAGCCCCTTTTGGGAAAAATGGGTCTGCCATGTGGCAACCTCTGATTGGTCCACATGGTGGCCCCGTAACCTGCACAATCATCCCACCACGTCAGCTCTGACACATCATCCTTTCATGTCATCACCCGTACATCCTATTTAGCATGCTATGCCAACATCTATACAACCCATCCAACATGCCACATTAACATTTGTATGGTCCAATCAACATGCCACGTCAACATATGTACGATTCAGTCATCATGCCACATCAACATTCGTACAACCACATGCAATGTATGTACTGCCATCTGTCATGTTTGTACTTCCATGTGTCCCATATGTACTACCATGTGTATTGTCTGTACTGCAATGTGTTATTTCTTGTTGATTCCATGTGTCAACCCTGTCACCCTTTTTAGCATGTTTGACCAAAAATTTAGAATGCCATAACTTTCTCACACAACGTTTGTTTGACCTCATTGAAGCGTCGATGGAAATATCTCATCGAGCTCTTCAACATGAGTACATTTACATTAGAATTTGAGAACTTCAATTTTGCTTAGTTTTAGAGATCTTCCTAGATCAAACTTCCCCACAAAACAAAACTTTTGGACCACCAAAAGTCTACATACATGATTTGACTTGTCTCTCTTATTTGTACACTTTCAAAAGCATAAAAACATTATGTTGCATATAAGTGATGTTATAACAGGAAATCACTTGTACAATTTTCCCTTCTAGGAGTCTCATACACAACATGTGAGGTTTACAACAATGGAAGAAAACAACTTTAGAGATGTGTTATCCATGTATTACCAATCTCAGCTAATGGATTATCATTTTTTGGTTACTCCTCTTGAATTGTTGGTGCTTGACCAACTCTTTCATTTGCTACCTCTTTCTTCATGGGTGCGTGCACAACTTTCTTGATCTACTTTAGACGAAGTTGTGGATGAAGTTTTCAGCATCTGTGAATCCAATGACCACTCATATTGCAATGAGTACAATAATGATTTTACCACAAGTCCTTCTTGTCATGCTCCACATTTAGTCTTGGAGAGTAGCCTTTACATCTTGCCTCCTTCCCGATAGACATGACCTTCCTGTACAAGGACTTTCTCTTCCAACATTTGGCAACACAATGGTTATGTAATTAACAAAACATACATGGATACTTATACCATAAACTACGTTTCTCATTTCCATTCTTCCCATATTCAAAGAATACATTCAAATAATCTAGTTTACTATACCTTTCATGGTGGTTCTTGTTGTAAGTCTGTCGAGAAGAAACTATCTTCACTCCTTCATGATGTTCACCTCTCATTCGAGATGCTTTGCATTCTTTTTCACTCTCATGAAGTGATGTACCTTCACTTTGTACAAGGTATTTCTGTAATGGCTTAGACTCTTATCTTGAAACATTTCTTGCTTCAACGACCTTGGAACATTCTCCAACTTCTCCTTTTCCATATCCAAAACCTTTGATTCGGCGAGGTATTTTGAAAACCTCTATGGAATTAGCCATTAATTCCAAGACCCTTTCCATCATAACCCATCTTGGTTAGTAGCTTAAAACCAATACCATGAGTATGCTTCTCAAATTCACCCAAAGAAGCATCTACCTTTTGATGGGAAGAAAGAGAAAATGATGACTCACTTACACTGCATACCTCAGTGAAAAAATGTGAATCTATGGTAGAAGACGGTCTTCTTGGCATGGCATAATATTCTTAATCCTCCACCCTTTCAGCTTTCTGAAGCTTTGTTAAAAGTTAATCCTTGGCTTGCAATTCAAGTTGCAACTTTTGCTTCTCATCCTTTCAGACTGGCAGTATTCTTCTCAATTTATAATTCTCTTCCTACATCTATTGGTTAATATCTTCAATTTCTTGAGGTCTTTCTCTCTTCAAAGATTTTCCCATGATTGTCTTTTTGCAACCTGCAATTCAAACAACAAATCATGTCAAACTAGCTCTGATACCAAACTTGATCTAAAAATCCACTGACTAATTTGCAAATAATTTTAAGTGTAAATTGTCTTAGCTTATATTTTAAAGCTTAATGAACAATTTAATGACTAAATCGAAGAAAGGAATAACAGAAAGACAAAAACACAAGTTGATAATGGAGTTCACCCATATTAGGATACATCTTCGGTATGCTTTAACTACACAACCGCTCCATTTTTATAATGTGAATCACTTCAAATTATTTATTACATTACAATGGATCTCCGACCTACATTAAAATGTCTTCACCGGCTCTAGGAACATTGTAAAGTTGTTGAAAATCAATTCCCACTCTCTTCCTACACTCAGAAAGGATTGAAAATGCTTGGTCCTTCAATTATATAGGAAAATACTTTTGTATAATAATAAACTCACAACAAATCCTTCCATGTTCCAAGCTTGTGGCGCAATGGTGAAAACATATGAATAAGTAATTGAAGGTCATGGGTTCAATCTGCACCTATTGGGATTTTTGGGCCAAAGAAAGTATTCGGTTTAAAAAAATATATTACTTATTTTCCATAATGAGGAATATTGTGGTATATTGGTGAAGTAGTTGGGTTGTTTGGGTGGATTTCAGGTTCAAGCCCACAGACCATCTGCCTTTTTCATAATGGTTAGGATTTCCACTTTAAATAAAAGGTCATCTGCTATCCATAACAAGATCCACCAATGGCCAAATGGTAAATCGTTGGGTTGTTGTCGACGAGGTCAGGGGTTCAAACCACTTGCCCGACCTTTCCGGAGTTGATAATCCCCTTTTGGGAAAATTGGGGCTGCCACATGGTGGCCTCTAATTGGTCCATGTGATGGTCCCATAACCTGCACAATCAACCCACCACGTCATCCACCTTGCCACGTCATATATGCCAATCAGTTTGCCACGTCAACACCCATATAGCCCAGTCATCATGCCACATCAACATCCATACAACCCATCCAGCAGGCCACTTCAACATCTGTATGATCCAATCAACATGCCACATCAACATCTGTACGGTACAATCATCATGCCACATCAAAATCCATACAACCACATGTCATATCCATACTACCACATGTCATGTCCATACTACCACATGTCATGTATGTATTGCCATGTGTTATGTTTGTACTTCCACATGTCATGTTTGTACTACAATGTGTCAATTTTGTACTGCCATGTGTCAATCCTTGGTGATGCCATGTGTTAACCCTATCACTGCTTTTGCCTATTTGGCCAAAACTTCAGAACACCATAACTTTTTCATACGACGTTTTCTTGACCTCATTCAAGCATCATTGGAAAGATATCATCGATCTCTTCGACATTAGTACATTTACATTATAATTTAAAAACTTCAATTTTTCTTTATTTTAGAGATCCTCGTGGATCACTACCAATAATCAAGCATAAGAATATGCTCTCCTCAAAGGTGTTCGATTAGCAAGAGAGAACCAGTTCTAGGGCATCATCATCATTGGTGATTTTTTGAATACCATTTGAAGTATGATCAAAGGAACTATACCAAAATACTCCCAACTTTGCAACATAATGAAAAAAATAAGACACATGTTAGTTGGTATCCTTCAAGTCACTTTCCGACATGTATTAAGGGAGAATAATTAGCTGGTGGAATCTCAAGCCAAAATGGCTATCACAATTCCAAAAGGGTCAATTTGGATCAACCAGAGGTTATCCCATCATCCTATACCATAATCAATGCATGATCAAATAATTTCAATGCATGTCAATCAGGTGTCACTCCAATGTAGGAATCAAGGTTCCAACACAACGAGGGCCTTCTCTATTACACAGTCTACACAAGACATGACGTACTCTCATAAAGCCAAGGATTTGTTTATGCATGAGAAAGGTGGGATATTGCAACATAAGTACATTATAGTTACGTTGTGGGAATCAGTAGATGCGATGGACTCAGGATTTTCTCTAGTCTTTGAACATCCACTCTGCCTGAGGGCCATCATGAGAAGGAATAAAATATTTGGAATGTGCGAGATTTCTAACAACATGTGCAGGAATCTAACCCAAAAATGAATAGTAGTGTGAGTTTCAAAGTTAATTATGCAGATGAAGGTTTGGTTTCAGTTGTGTTAGAAGTGAAATGTGGCAATGTTAGATGGGTGCACACAGACAACCTTCGTTCCCCCCTCAAAATTTGGGAAGAAATTATCATAGATGGAGGAATATAGTTGATGTTTCAAGACCAATTAGTTAAGCAGGGTAATCAAAGTACAATTAGGAACATTAAGGAATTCAAAACATGATTTGCAATCGTAGGGTTGGTTATTTTCGTCATTTGCAGCGAAGCGAAATTTAGAAGGAAATTGGCGATATTGGTGGAATCCCTGGGAAAATTGTGTATGCCTAGAGGTATAATTGGGCACCTATTCTTCGTCATGCAGTTGGGTTCACAAAAAAATGTCTCTCTTATCCTAGGTGCATGTTGTCCATTTTTAAGGGAAAGAGTGGCCCCGACTTCATCATCCTAAGTTGGTATTGTATTTACTTACGACCTATTCCAATGCCTCATTGATGGAGACAACCTGGGGCCTAGGATGTCCCTCCCGATTCTCTAGACTAAGAAATTCAAAAACTTCAAATTTCTTACTAGAATATGTCTACTTGGGTCTCTTACATTCTGCACATCCTTATTCAGCATAGGATGGCTATGTGTCAGCAGCACAACGAGGTCGATGCCATAATACACTAACATATTTGGGTCATTTTTCGACAACTGTTTTGACGCTCTTGTGACGTTATGTCGTTGACATTGCGACGAATCTGGAATCTTTGAAACGTCGTTTTATGTCAGGTGGCAATTGCGACAAAAATGAACAAACATCGCAAGAGCAACAACATAGGCAATTGCGACAAAAAAAGAAATATCGTCGCCAATACGACAATATAGGAAAACTATGTGAAAGCAACATTTCGTCTCAATTGCGACGCCCATTGCGACAATCACTTTTGTGGTTTATATAGAAAAACTGTCACAATAATTTAATCGGTCATCTCATTGGCGATGAAAACTTTTCGTTGTTTACATAGAAAAACCGCCGCATCAATTGAAGTTGTCGTTGCGTGTGTGATGACAAATTTTCGTTGTTTATATAACAAAACCGTTGCATCAATTGAATTTGTCATCGTGCATGCGATGACAAATTTTCGTTTTTATATAGCAAAACTGTCGCAACAATTGAAGTTGTCGTCGCATGTGCAACAAGAAATTTTCGTTTTTATACAAGAAAATTGTCGCAACAATTGAAGTTGTCGCCGCACTTGTGACAACAACTTTTCATTTTTATATAGCACAATTGTCGCAACAATTGAAGTTGTTGTTGCACAGGCGACGACAACTTTTCGTTTTTATATAGCACAATTGTCACAACAATTGAAGTTGTTGTTGCACATGCAACAACATCTTTTCGTTGTTTATACATCAAAACTGTCTTAACAATTAAGGTTTGTGTCACAATTGCAACGACCAATATTTATTTAAAAAAAAATAAATTATTTTAGGCTACAATTTTGATATCAATATTAATATTACCATTTTAATATTAATATTACCATAATAATTTTTTAATTGATATGTTCTCCATTACTAATAATTTAACAGACAATTAATGAAGTCAAAGCGCTAGGATTTCTCTAAGCCACTAAACCTAGAATTTGATGCTCTCTATGTCAAATCCATGAAGAATCTGTTGACCATCTGCTCCTCAATTGCCCCTTTGCAAAAGAAGTCTGGTGGCATTCCCTGCCAGGAGGGATCCCTTCTGACCAAGTCCCTCCTGACATACCCACTCTGCTAAAAACCTGGGCCACCCTCTGTCCTTTCCCTCTCAAGGCCAACCCTCAAATCAAGTGATGTTGGATGTCCCTCCCTAAATTCATCCTTTGGAAAATTTGGCTCGAAAGAAACTCCAGAATCTTCATAAATCTGATCGCTTCGCCCGACATCATTTCTGCCAAAGCCAAAGCCCTACTGGGAGACTGCCTCTCCTACTTTTGTCCTTTCACCAAATCCCTTTCTCTCAACTCCCCTGATAAATATTGGATCCATAGCCTCGCTCCAGACCTCAAATCCCCCCCTCCTCTCACTAAGGATCACAAAATCTGGTGAACTATGGGAATTATACTACTCTTGGGGGCTTGGAGTCGAATCCAATAATATAGCAGAAGCTCTAAGCCTTTGGAAATGACTTATCCAATCCCGAAAGCTAGAAATCAAAGAAATAATGATGATAGGCGACTCCCAAATTTTGATCCAAGCTATGGTCACCAACACCTTGCCTACTCAAATGAATCTATGCCACATTCTCAAGAAAATCATGCAGCTCTCTTGCTCCTTCCAAAAAATTGACTTCTTTCATGTGCTCCATCATCTCAACGTTGAAGCCGACTAAGATGCCAAATCTGCCACCCACTTGAGAAGAGGACAACTCTCTCTAAATGGAACTTTGGTTTTCATCCTTCTCCCTTAGCGACACCCGATGAGTGCTCAGTTGGGCCTCCCGGGGAAAGTGGCCTTCGTTCCCTCCCGACTCCATACTCGTGGAATCCCTCCTCCGCCTCACTTGTCTGTCCCTTCTCCCATGCCATGGTACTTATTTGCATTATTTGTGTCCCCTCCCCCCCCCCTCCCCGTCCTTCACCTCACATCCCTCCTGCACCTCCACACAAATCTCTTATCCCTCCTGCATGGCACTCGCGTGAGCCCCCCCTCCTCCCATGGTGGCACATGAACGAGATACCGATAAATTTAGGAAGGTGGTGAAATCCTCCTGCTCATCTTGCCTTCCCAATTCTGTCTGGTTTCTCACCTAGCTTGAGCTCCCAGTCTTTCCCACGGTTAGTCTCTACCTGTTTGACTCAGCCAAGCCTCCCTCCTGGTCTTTGTCCACCACTCTCGCAATGGAGTCCAGTTCCAACTCAACCACCCCCCCTAATCCCTCACCCTCCCTGGAACTCGAAATTCGTAGGCTGAAACGCACGCTTAGCGCGCATAGAGGATTCCTACTCCATCTTGACAGGGAAGGAGGTCGGAGGTTCAAACTGAGGTAATATCTAATCCAGCTAAGGGATGAAGCGGTAGAATCTCTCACCTACACAACTCAACAAGCTAACAACAAAATTGTTGATCTGGAACCAAGAATTGAAACGCTGGAAATTCAAGCTGCAAGACAGAGCTGCCAGACAGATGCAGGGGGGAAAGCGACCACGAGCGCAAGCTCCTCCATCCTGGGTTGGAAGGTTTAATCCTGAATTCCTCTTTCCTGGAATTAGTTCTTTTTGGATATTTGGTTCTCTTCTTTGTAATTTGGAGTATAGGCCCTTATGCAACTCAGACAATTGTGTTGTAAGTCGGTTCTTATTATGAGTTTAGTTATATTTTGGACTCTCGGTTGTTATGGGAATTCTATAACTTTATAGCATGGCAACCCCTTTTGTAATCTCGAAGGTCCTGCACTGATCGCAAGGCTAAATTATGTAATTTTTCTCTACAGTGGTTATACCACTGGTTTTAATATATAAACCCCTTTCTTGTGTAAAAAAAAAAAATTACCATAATAGACTTAAGACTAGTATATTATATGAAAGTTCACAATCATTCGCATGATAAGTTTCAAAGGAATAATTAAAATATGTTTCTTTCTTTCATATGGTAGCTAACAACAAGAGAAAATATGTATTAAACCATGTCATACATAACACTATTTCACACTTGCTATATGATCATTTCATACCTACTCATTATGAAGAGTTGCATACAACCCACTCAAAACTATCATTCAAAGAAAACAACATAGCATAACCTTCAAGATGAAGACAACTAGTTAAAAATGGTAGTATCCAAAGCATAACAAGTACAATTTCATGTTCAACAATTAAACACATCCATGCATTCATATCAATAGACATGCATTCAAATTAATGGACATATACAATCCTATTCATGAATAATAACTTCACTTTGCATAAATAAGAGGTCTACTCATT
>ML811490.1:31451-43262 GCA_009831015.1 Picea engelmannii
CCAACCTCCATAGGTGAGGTGTCATTCTTCGTGGTTTTAAACCAGTCTCTTCTTTCCCATTGAAAAGATGTTTTTCAGTAGTACGATACCTATGGTTCTTAGGAATAAGGTGCCTATACTCATCAAACACCATCTTTCCTAAAATTTTTGAATGAAGATACTTCATCTTAGGGCCACAAACAAGACATGCAAATTTACCCTTTGTTTGAAGACCTGCAACAAATGGATTAATGTCAATTATACGATGAGATTATTTAAAAAGTAAACATACACCATGATAACATTAAAATATTGTATAGTATTAAAGAGCAATATTAGAATGCTTATACATACCACAAAAATGTGTTAGTCTAGGGGTATCATGAATTGTCCATAAAAGTATTCCACGGAATTTAAATTTCTTCTCCCCGATTGGTTTACATATGTCGTACATTGTGATGCTAGCCCATAACTTTAGTAGCTCGTCGATAAGAGGCTCAATATATACATTCATATATTTAACCTGGTACTTACCTAATTGTTTGAAATTACACATAATTACTAAAGGAATGATATGATGTAATATATATAATTAAATAAATAAACAAAAGATATTATGCAAAAATTGAAACAAATGAAAATGTTAAATTCAAATAATTAATGTAAACAAATACCTGGAACAATCATTTTCAACATTATGTGCTCCCTCTTTATTGACATACAAGGAGGAATGTTATTGTTGATAACAAAAATAGGCCACACTGACTAAATAGACATAAGCTCTCCGAATGGATTAACACCGTCAGCTGCCAATGAAAGCCTAACATTACGAGGTTCATCTTTGAAATCTGCGCATTTTTCCTCAATTTCCCTAAATGCAAAACCATCGGCAGACATTCGAAGAACACCATATTCACCTATGTTACGTGCATGGTAATCCATAAATTGTGCTATGCTTTCACACCTGAACAATCACTGCAAACGTGGAATTATGGGAATATGTCGAAGAACCTTTCAAGGAACCCTTTTTGTTACTTGATCGGTTCGATGTCTACTGATAAGACATTGCAGACATTCGGTTCGTGAAGCATGTTGTCCATAATATATAATATGATCATTAATACATGCATCTATAGTTTGATAATCCATTCCAATGTCTTTCATAATGACATGCAAACCTCGATATGTGCGAGGTAAAATATTTGACGATGGTAACAAAAATTCACCTAACAATCTACAACATAACAAACAACTAGTTAATATGAGAATATTAATCATAAAAAATGCATTCTTATTTTACACATTACTTAATACTAAAAACAAATATAAAAAAATCAACATTTATGTACAGTATGAGATGAAACATATTACATACCTTAGTATTTGTGTCATACAAGTGTTCCACAAATTATTAATAACCTTTAAGTTCACCAGCAATAATGTAGCAGAGAGAATATTTTCTCTTGATCCTTCATAAAGTCGTTTATTTTCCTTTTCTAATTGAGGTTCATCATAAATACCAGCATTTTCCCCATCCTCATTCGATTGCGAAAACAAATCTTGGATCATTTGATTTGTCCCATCATCTTCTTCCATGGGATCATTAACTTGATTTGTCCCATCATCTTCTTCCATGAGATGCTCATTTGCTTGGTCATGAAGATGTTCTTCAGCTTGTACAACATCATTTCTACTAATACTTGGTGCAATATTCTGCGGAAATTTAGAGGGCAACTCTAACTTTATAATTACAAACAATCATGCAAAATTAGTGTATATCATAACAAACATTCAAACAATATATACACATATATATAATTTTATATAAAATTGACAAAATAAAAAAAGATAATGAATATATAGCTAATTACCATGGGACAATATTCATTCGATCCGCCATCAATGTGACCATATTTCCTACAATGTTTTGTAGTTGTTTCTATTAAAAATTTTACGGGAAGTCTGAGGAAACATTTTTTACAAGGGCAATAACATCTACCATCACCCTTTTCACCCTCTTTACTTTTTTCCCCACCTCTAACAAGATTCTGCGACATTTTTCCGCATAAAAGTACCCTTTCGGAACTGTCGTTGTTATAGCAAGATTGTCGCAACATCTTTAAATCGTCAAATATTTATAGGCCAATTTTAGGTCACTATCGCCACAATTGCAACGATAGTGACCTAAAAATATTTTTTTCCACCTATTTATTTTAGGACATTTTCAACGATAATTTTTGACTAAATTATTATGGTCAACGTTCATTGCAAGAGCGATGGACAATCTACAGGCGTCGCTCGTGAGATGAACATTGACCATAATAATTTATTCAAACTGTAGGCATCAAGATTGCGATGAATACGGAGTAGATTTAGAAAAGATGAACTTTTTCTCTTGCATGTTGCGACGAAAGATTACTTTTGTCGCAAGTGGTCGTCGTAAATTTTTCAATATGTAGTAGTGATATCACAGGTAGAAAATTTGCAGCTTCAGGTGGCACAAGCTCCTCTGGAACTTGTTGGCTCTCCTTTAAACAATGGATCCACACCAAATTTGAAAAACCTGTGATTAATTTGAACGTGCTAGCACAAGACATTGAAATGGAAGAACTAGACCCTCCAATCAACCCCCAGTTGGGTATCTAATATTTTTTAAGTGTATATGTAGTCTAGGCA
Source organism: Picea engelmannii (assembly GCA_009831015.1). Taxonomy (NCBI): domain Eukaryota; kingdom Viridiplantae; phylum Streptophyta; class Pinopsida; order Pinales; family Pinaceae; genus Picea; species Picea engelmannii. The sequence continues at coordinate 34,107 of ML811490.1, forward strand.
TATTCTATAGAATAGTCACATGAAAATTTTGGAATGTTATGAATACAAGTAAATCTCAGACTAAAAATTGGTAGGTAAGGTCAGGAGTAGACTTGTTTAATATGTTAGATATGTATATGGGATTTTTTTCACTCTTTTGTACCTATTTTCTTACTCTGGTCGGCCCTTTTTTATTAATATAATATCTCCCCATTTTTTTCATATAATAATAATAATTGGCTTATCTTACCTTGGTAGAGGAAGAGAAGAAGAGGAAAGTAAAAGGAAGAGGGGGATGAGGGAGAGGGAGAAGAAAAGGAAGAAGAGGGAGAGGAGTGAGAGAGGAAGAGGGAAGAGGGGAAGAGGGAGGGGGATATGGAGAGGAAGGAGAGGAATAGGAAGAGGGATTTGAGCGTGGGGTGGAGAAAAATAGGAGCGTAATATGAAGAGGGAATAGGAGTAGAGGGAAAAGAGGAAAGAGAGGAAGAGGGATTAAAGGAGGGAAGAAAAATAGGAGTGAAATATGAAGAGAAAAGTGTGGAAGAGAAAGAGGAAGGAGAGGAAGAGGGAGAAAAAGAGAGGAATAGGGAGAGGAAGAGAATGGAGAAGGGGAAGGATAGGAAGTAGAATAAGAGGAAGGAAAAGGTGAGGGGAAAGAAAGAGGAAGGAGGGAGAGGGACAAGAAAAAGGAAGAAGAAGAGGAGGGTGAGAGAAAAGAAAAGAGAAAGAGAAATAAGGAGTAGGAAGGATAAGGATGGGAAGGTAGAGGATAGTAAGAATAATAGGAAGAAGGAAAGGTAGAAAAAGATTATGAGCAGGAAGAGGAAGAGGTAAGACTAGTTAGGTAATCCTTAAACCATAGCTTGTTTTCTTTTTGTTTTGTAAAATAGGATCTCAATTCATATGGTTGCATGTTAAAATCAATGATACCCACCTTCCAAATATAAATCCAAACCCCATTCCAAATAAAACCCAATTTCCATTCTACATCACATCTCAAATTTCCAAATTTGAAAAAACTATAAAAAAATTGGGGGCAAATGAGAAACAATGTACCTCGAAATCCAGTAGATATGGTGATACCAAGCAAATTTCCCTTTGTTTCTCCTGTCGAGTGCCCCACAAATCCCTCTTAGCTACGACAATCTCTTTCCCATAGGTTCATGTGGAAATGAAATGAGAAGCACCTCCCTTTTTCAATTTAAGTTCAGAATCGACAGCTCTGGCAATGCAAGCTTTATGTTTGTGTCAATCTTTTTTTTTTAGGTTTTTTCCGAGGATTGCATCATCATTGCGACATCAGTGAATCATTGTTATGACATGAATCCCCTATTGGAATCAACTATTTTTATGCCAAAAATAGTCATGCATCGGGTCCATGTTGAGGTGTGTCATTTCTGTGTTAGGGTGATTCATGTCCATGTTGGCTTCGACAATAACTAATAACTATGATAATAATAATAATAAAAATTAACCTTACAATAATTGTAAATATATTAATAGATAATTATTTTTTACTATTATTAAAAATTATAACAATTATCTTACAAGCAACAAAATAATTGAAAAATACGCATTTTATACATGCACACACGCCATGGAAAATATATGCATGTATGTACGTATGTATTGTAATTAATATTTCTACTACTAATATTAGTAATTTAATTGAATTTCATAGCCTAACTAGGTGCCAAATTATAAATTTTATAATAATAATAATAATAATATTACATGAAACAAAGGCATAGCTAGATGTGTGTGTAGAAAATGGGAATAATTAATTCATATAGGTCAAACAATGTATCAATTGGTTAATTTTTAAGCAACCACCTGACATATTTCACATACTTGCATAAGTGACCCCTAACACACATAATACACTAAATTATGTCTGTATCATAACTTCTTCTTGATATGCTTGTTGTTTTATTATTTGTTTATTTGTTTGTAATTACACCAAGTCAAAGGATTGATGAAAGATTAGTACAACTACTTCTAGAATTTAGCATTTATGTCATTTACTTTAAAGAAGTTTTTATGTTCAATAATATCTTCACTCTTTGCACATAAAAGTTATGAAATATGTTACATTAGATTATGACCTTGGAGTTAAGCATCTAAATAACACTCCAAGGTTGAAAAAATTGGAATGTAGAAGTTGTCATAGGGAGTTTGGAATTCCTTTCTAGCTTGTGTGCTTTACTAGTACAAGGGAGGTGATATATTTGTTGTGTTAATGCTTAGGTTAGATCGAAAAACTTGCATGAGTATCCCAAATTGTTCAAACATGTGCACTGCATGACACATGAATTTGGTATCCCCTTGTCAATGGCATGCAAAGAAGCATCTTAGTGGCCATTCATGAGTTCAACACTAGGTGGGTTTCTCATGGGATTGTGAGGGAAAATGCAACAAGTAGTAAGAACCCCTCTAGATTTCATCACTTTGGCATAACTTAATATAACTACGTGTTCGTACCTCACTTGGCTTACCCCATTGGTGGATTTCCTTACCCTCGATGAAGGGTCATTTAGAAAGCACCTTTAAGCTCTTGTGGATTACTTGTGCTTTATTAGCATGTCTTAGGGGAGTGGATTATTTTTTTTCTAATTAAATATAATAATGAATTAATTAACAAATGACCCTTGATCTAATTTATAATTAATGAATAATTGTGTAATGATTCTCTTAGTACATCACTTCATCTTCAAAATATTGTGATTTGTTTTCCTGCTTGGAATTTGTTTTCTCCCCCTTTTTTAATTATATACTTTGCTTTATGCCTTTAATAACTAGCATAAATACATCTCAATCACCATAACATCTAATCATAACACCCCTAGTTGCTTTAACCCTTAACACCTATAATACCTAACCTAGAAATGTTCCTCAAACATTATAACCCTAATCCCTCAACATTGTAAAGCCTCAACCACATAATAAGCCCATTTTATAATTTTTTTTAATTAGTTTTCATTATTTCTACCAAATTGTATAAACAATGGTGGGTTCATTGACTTATTCATCTTCATATGTTTTGTAGTTTAGCTCAATAAGTTTATCTAACAATAAACCGAATTTCTAAATGTCTTTTTTGTGAAAAAAATATGATATGTTATTATAATATTTTTGATGTCCAATCATAAGTATTGCCTTTGTTTTGTTTCTTGTCTAGAGAAGAAGTACAAGTTATAGTTCAAAATTGAGTAGATCCTCCTCGAGTACAAGCTCGAAGAATTGTATCATTTCATACTCTATTCAAGATGTAAGTTAATAACTATATTTATTTTATTATAATATTTTATTAAATGTGTGATATCAATATTTAATCTCATGCTTATTATGCTTATTATCTACCAATTTGAAATCCAAATCCAACCATCTCTCCTTCTACTTCAATGCCACATTCCATAATGAATGTATGTAAAAAAATAAATTAGGAAATGTATGCAAGTTAATAAATCAAGGAATGTAGACCACAGGGTGTAGATCAGTTGGCGATAAAGTGTGTTGTTAAGGAACTCCTTGTGACGTCACTGGTTCAAACCTCGACTAGCCCTACATGTCGTGTGTGGGGCAACATGGGTATGTCTGGAGTTTATAGTGGTAGTGGTCAAAATTGACCCCATGTCATGCGAGTACGAGCCCACCCTAGTTGTCAATTCCACCAAATACAAAATAATAATAATAATAAATAAATAAACAAGTAAATCAAGGAATGTATGTAAAATAGTAAATCAATGAATGTAGTTTATGAATTTATGATAAGATTTTTCATGATGGCCAGTAATGTGATTAACTTTGTGTATATGCATGTGATTTGGAGAGAACTAGTGACAGTACCCCGTCTTTTCATCCCAATATAATTCACCCTTGGATTGGAATCAAACATTGAATGATATACACTAGAAGACACATGCACAACAAACCTTTGATAAAAACCTAATGCTCCTTAAGATCAACTTTTTTTTTGGTAAATTGTGATGTGCCATATTATAGTAGAGAAATAAATTAAGAGGTAAATGGAGATGATCCTTTGTAGCTTTACTATGAAGCATCANTAGTTTTCATTATTTCTACCAAATTGTATAAACAATGGTGGGTTCATTGACTTATTCATCTTCATATGTTTTGTAGTTTAGCTCAATAAGTTTATCTAACAATAAACCGAATTTCTAAATGTCTTTTTTGTGAAAAAAATATGATATGTTATTATAATATTTTTGATGTCCAATCATAAGTATTGCCTTTGTTTTGTTTCTTGTCTAGAGAAGAAGTACAAGTTATAGTTCAAAATTGAGTAGATCCTCCTCGAGTACAAGCTCGAAGAATTGTATCATTTCATACTCTATTCAAGATGTAAGTTAATAACTATATTTATTTTATTATAATATTTTATTAAATGTGTGATATCAATATTTAATCTCATGCTTATTATGCTTATTATCTACCAATTTGAAATCCAAATCCAACCATCTCTCCTTCTACTTCAATGCCACATTCCATAATGAATGTATGTAAAAAAATAAATTAGGAAATGTATGCAAGTTAATAAATCAAGGAATGTAGACCACAGGGTGTAGATCAGTTGGCGATAAAGTGTGTTGTTAAGGAACTCCTTGTGACGTCACTGGTTCAAACCTCGACTAGCCCTACATGTCGTGTGTGGGGCAACATGGGTATGTCTGGAGTTTATAGTGGTAGTGGTCAAAATTGACCCCATGTCATGCGAGTACGAGCCCACCCTAGTTGTCAATTCCACCAAATACAAAATAATAATAATAATAAATAAATAAACAAGTAAATCAAGGAATGTATGTAAAATAGTAAATCAATGAATGTAGTTTATGAATTTATGATAAGATTTTTCATGATGGCCAGTAATGTGATTAACTTTGTGTATATGCATGTGATTTGGAGAGAACTAGTGACAGTACCCCGTCTTTTCATCCCAATATAATTCACCCTTGGATTGGAATCAAACATTGAATGATATACACTAGAAGACACATGCACAACAAACCTTTGATAAAAACCTAATGCTCCTTAAGATCAACTTTTTTTTTGGTAAATTGTGATGTGCCATATTATAGTAGAGAAATAAATTAAGAGGTAAATGGAGATGATCCTTTGTAGCTTTACTATGAAGCATCAGAGGTGTTAGGTTGTTCCAATTGCAAAGGAATAAAATATCATAGATCATGTATTGCAATGGAACATTATTGACGTGATTGACTCCATGTGAGTGTTCAACCTTTTCCCCCTACCGTCGTTGCAAATCCCATACATCGTATAGAGCACACATGGATTCATCCCTTCTTCAAAGTCTCATCCAAGAAGAGATGAATTATAAGGAAATTGTCCAAATATTTTGTAGATGTTAAATATTCCTTAGATTCTATGTATTCCTCATATTTTGAGAATGCAAACTATAGTTGGATCATTAGGAGGGAAAAATCTCCAAAAATATAATAAATAATTCAAGCCCGTTACTAATCAACCACTACCTTTGAAAGGTGTTGGTGTCAATGTGGATCTCCTAGGCAACTTTGTGCCACTATATAAAGAGTCATACAATAGATCTACATATTGTGATTGGCCTACATCTAGGGCATTTCTTGCTATAGGAGAGGTTTTCTCACATTGGGACTACAATTTCATGATTTCCCTTTCTATAATCAAAGGAGAAAAATTAGGTCTATACAATATGTTAAATGTGCATGTTCCTCTTTGGGGAGAGGTTACGTTGGTACCCTTTTTTGGACCTCATCAAAGATGGAACAATTATGGAATAGTGGCATCATACAAATATTCCATGTCTAACTATAGTATGTGCTTAAATTTATTGAAAAACTTAAAGAATCTTGTATATGTGGATGGTCATCCATGCATACATGGAAATATTGTGGGATTCATTGAAAACTCAAAAAAACAATGCAAAATAAAAATTGTATATTTGTTGAGGCAATTGATGACAAGGAAAGGTCCATGTCTGGGATTGCGAAATTATATGTTTGTGTAATTATAATTTAAATTTTTGTTTTTTAAGATGATTTGTTAGTGGATTATGGTTTTTCCAAGCCTATACCTATTCGAAACAAAGGTAAGAAACCAATCTTACCTTAAAGGTCCCATTGGGATGCAAGAAGAAGGAAACATAATTATCTTCTATATCTTTTCAACTTTAAGAGTTTGTATTGACATTTTTTATTGATGGAATATTAAAAGGATTGAATGTTCCTTTTAAAATGTTTATTTTTTAAAATCATTATGTGCAACATTCTCATATAGCTTTGATCAAATTAGTTATTGCATTAAACCTATTTTTATCTATCACTATGAAAATTGTAAACTCAATGTATGTTTATTCATATGGTATCCACTTTTACAATGATGATGATGATAAAAGTCATGACAATATAATTTTTTTGTTTTTTTAGGATGATACAGTGAATGATGAACATGTTATTGTACCTCTTCCATTTCATCACACTATTACTTCTTGAAGAGAGAAAAGGGCATATAGGAAAATTGTTTCTCAGGAAGAGTATGATGAGTTTTTGAATGTACCTCCTTTGCAACATTCACTTCCTAATTTGAATACTATTTTGTAAGATAATGAAAGTTTAAGTATCACCGATAGAAATGAACAACATAGAGTAGACAATGTGAATATTAATCGTGGAGATGAGATGGAACACCATACCCACATTGCAAACCAAATGGTGCATGATGATTTTGTGTAGTTGACAATCATGGAGAAGATATGGACGTACACATTGTAGGCCATGGCATTGAACTAGAGCACTTGACATGGGCTGCACAAACACCCCTTTTCACAGAGATAAGTAAAGCAAGGTGCTCTAAGTTGACTATTGTTCTAATGCTTTTGTAACACCCTGTTTCCCCCAGATTGTAAATATAATTGAACTGGCCAAGGACTATGGCAAAAACTCATAAGTATGAATATGTGATGTAAATGGACCTGCAGGAAGAGGTCAAGGAATGTAAACGACAGTTGAATTTATTGCAGAACTGCTGAGAGGGGATGTGCGGAAAAGAGACCACGACGGTGGTGGAGGGCACCTTGAAAAAGGGGCGTTAACTTCCACTGAGAATTAAATACCGTATTTGGACTCAACTGGCCCGGAAAACCAAAAGCGGCTCGCTGGCCCTGAAAATTAATGGCTCGCAGACTGGTAGGCGGATGTCTTGATGAGGGATGGGGTGGTGAACCGCCCATCCGTAGGAACGTCAGGCCTGATCAGTGCGAGGGAAATCGTGCCACACGCAACCTCGCAAGAGGATAAGGCGTATGGCTGGAACGATTGACGGGGGAGACGCGAGGGGAACTCTGGCGATTTTACGCAGAGTGAGTGATCGCAGAGAGGGAAGGATTGCAACCTTCGCTCCTAGACACTGGAAGACAGGAAGGCGCAAGTCTCAGGACATCGTGGTCTCAGCTCGGGGGTGGCTAGTGGTAAATCCAGTAGGAGTCGCTATGCCTACGGTTGGGTGGAAACGAGCACCCCTCTCAGCAGTCACTTCCATTGCTATAATTACTTCTGATAAGTATTTTGTTTATCTTGCATCTCGAAATTATATGCTGTCACATATGTTCATAGACTTGTGGAATGGTAACTATTTCCTGTGTAAGAATGTCTGTGCAGAAATTGATAATGAGGAATAGATATTGGCTCATAAAATTGTAACATTATAAATGACTCCCGTATAAGAAGGTTCGCATAGAGTGTGACATGAATGAATTGATATATGTGTTTAGCACTGGGGAAACCGTGCTCGACTCACTTGATAAATGTATCTAACATTGTCTATCCGTTCTCGGAAAGTTGTCTTCCTTTATCTGCTCCCGTGAATGACCCGGTAAGGATCTCGTCACAGAGATTCCCTCCGTGGAAAGGTTCACCTGGAACCCAGAGTGAGGATTCGAGCACGTAGGCCTTATTGACCCTTTTTGACGAGGAACGGTCCTATGTAGGTCCCATGACAATAGTGTTATGCGACAAATAAGTCGACGGGTGAGATCTCGTCAGAGTGAACCATAGTCATTCACAACCATTGGATTGTTGAAAGTAACGCAGGCGACCTTCACGCTTTGAGAGCGGTTGGAGGTTGAACACCGGAAGAACGTGAGAAGTCTCTGAAGGAGTCAGAGAGGGACAAAAGCTCAGGAGAGGCATTTCCTTGTAAGTATCTCAGGAACAGGCCTGGGAGAGTTTTCGAACCAAAGAAAAGCTTAGGAGTCGGAGGATTCTCAAGTGTGAGAGAATCAACGACGGGTGATTCCAGTGAAATTTCGCGAAATCCCGAGGACCGTCCGATCGTGGAGGAATTGCGCGGGAGATAGCCCGTGAGTTCAGGTGTGGAGAACCGAAGTCCATCGGACTTCGGGGTTTCGGCGTTCGGGGATTGATAAGGTGAGAGTTCTACACCTCGTGAAATCGCGAGTTGTGATTCCCCGAATCGATCTGAACCGTCGATCAGGATAGGGGCACGTGGCGAAGGATCCTGAGGAGTCGGGTTTCGGGGTTTGGCAAGGTCTGTGACCTTGTGCACCAGGAACCGCGTTTTCCCGAATCGCAATTTCTCGATAGCCGAGGGAGGACAGGTGGCATCGGACTTCGGGGTTTTGGCGTTCGGAGAATCGGGGTCCTCGACGTCAAAGATTCATGCATCGCGGATTCGTGATCCGCGAAATCCCGAAGTGAAGTGGCGTGTGGGACCGCGATCCCTGGTGGAGTACACGTGGAAGCATATCGGAGTTCGGGGTTCGGGGATTCACCGTGTAAGTGAACCACGACATTTCATGCGTCGATTTCCCGATAGGGTAATCTCCGATAGAGGGAAGTGTTGACTCGTTGACCATCGGGGATCGGGGTTTTGTTGTGTATGTAAATTGCGTTCGCGTGAATCGCGAACTCCCGAGTTGCGATATCCCGACACTTTTAAGAGGGAAATAACCTATGGACGGAGGAGATTTTGTTTTTGGAGGATTCCTGGGTCCATAATGACCGTTAGATGAGGGAACAAGACGTTACCTTAAACCAGGACCTGGTTATGCTGTAGGATAAGCAGTGAGCAGATCTGGACGGCCAGAATCCACCCGTCCAGATCTACGATTGAGGTTCCATTCTGGAGCCCCCTTACTGTTCT
>ML811490.1:85016-101800 GCA_009831015.1 Picea engelmannii
GAAAATTCAATTCTGAAGTTAGAGGATGACAAATTTACCTTGGATAGGCTATTTTATGAGAAATGTGGAGTAAAATGAAGGAAAATGGCAAATAAAGAGGCAAAAAGTATGGTTTGTGAAAGCACAAAAATGGACTCAACATGGGGTTCATGTAGAAGTCACCCCTTTTCTCTCAAAATAAATCATCTAATTTCTCATGTCATGTACCAACTGTAAAACAGTTGACATGTCATTTTGTTTGACATGGTCTTCACTTGGAAGACCTGTCCTAGCCAATTGTTCCTCAAATTCCAAGAAAGTTTGTAAAGTACATATTATATTATCAACATTCTTTTCTTCAAGCCTATGTCTATAAGGCGTAGGTAAGGTATTATAATAATGCATCAAAGTGGCCTGATTATGAGGTCTAATCAAATCTGGGATTTGATTGAACAATTTGGTGAAACACAAATTGAAAGATTTGATTATTTCACCTTTGTTGTAAATAAGATTATTGTAGTCTTTGAGCTTATCTTATGGACTTTGGGGTTGTCCATATGTATGTTTGAACCAAGAAGATAGTTCAACCCAAGTAGAGAAAAATTTTGGTGGTGATTCAAAAATATCAGTTGCACTTTTCCCTCTAGTGAATTTACAAATATATGCATAGAAATGTCATTATCATTTTCCCCTATATTATGACAAGCATTAGAAAAGGCAATGAGATGTTCATTAACTGATATAGTGTCATTTCCAAAAGACTTAGGCAGATGATCTTTTAATTTAGGCAAGGGAGCTGGAGTTGGAGCTAAATTAAGAGGAAAGGACACATGTCACGGAGTAGCATCTAAATCTTCTTCAAATAATTGAATAAACCAAATTGTTTAATTATCTTGGCTGGATTTGTAGTAGATACAACAGGATCATAATGGTTGTACATACTTCCTATTAGGGAAGATGTTGAAACTTGTGATGACGTAGAATCACTAGAACTTCCACCACCACTATCGGATGAAGTCATTATCGGTTGCCAAGAAGGGAAAGAGACTGGAATAATTGTTATTTTAGAAGAAGAGTATGACAATGACCTTCTGAGCTTAGCCTGAATATTTTCAACAGTTTCTTTCTTCCTTCATATTTATAGGAGAGGATCAAATTCAGGTGATTGGTCTCTTAAACGCATTGAAAAACGAGTATTCATGGAAATAAGACAAAAGTCATTGAGGAGTTCTATTTTGAGCTTGCCTTTGAATGGATTCTATTTGATATTGAATTTGAATGTCTTTGGATATGGTTTCCCAAGAACACTCAAGTTCTTCTCGGGTGTGGGTAGTTTCAAGATTAAAATAAAAAAGACAAGAAGCAATTTTTCTCTAATCGGGAAATCTAAAACAAGGTTGTTGTTGGGTAGGAAAAGTCATTAAAAATAATACAAAATAACAAAACTAAAGAGTAAAATAGTATTCCCCTGTATGGTCGCCAAATAAATGTTGATGAAAAGGAATGAGAAGTCCTTATACCAACATTTTTTAATCTCACTAGGTTAAGGTGAGATATGAGGGATTATCACTATGTGTTTATAGCCGACTCAAAAATATCAATCAACCCTCAAGAAATAAGTACTTGGGCCTAATGCTATTTTATAATTAAGTGATTCAATAAAAGAGAAAAAGAGAAAATTGTTTATATGTAATTTTTATAAATAGATTTAAATAAATAGACTAAAGAAAGAAAATCTGAAATATCATCATACAACAAATCTAAAAGGAGATTAAAACCAACAAATGATTTTATTGACTTCAATTACAGACAAATCTTTCTTTACAAACCCCTACGAGGGTAAGGACCTAAGTTAAACTTAGAAGTCTGGGATGTTATTATGAATCATACAAGGACAATTGATGTCTTCAAACAAAAGACCGAGATTGAAAGAAAAATGGATCAATCAAGTCACAATCGTATCACAATCTTGACTCTATGAAAAATTATTAATCAACATTGAAAGCTAATTCAAAAAATCAAATTAACACTAACAGACTATCAAGACAAATGAGTGAACTATTGTTAATCGAAAATTTGGTCATTGTTGACACCAAAAGACTAGTGAGTCTCAAGCGTCAACATTTTTAACCTCACGCAGGGCTAAGTGAGAAGAAGCGGGAATATCACCCTAGGCTTAGAGCCCTAGACAAGAATGTGCATTGAACTCTAAGTTAATTTTATCCTAACCTATACTCCAAGCATAGATCTCTTTGTCCTATAATTTTCTTTTAACAATATTTAATTTTTATGATTTTATGTTATTTACAATTTCATCATTTCTATGTGAGGATTTATACAATTGGAATAATAAAATAAAAATAAAAAGGGGATGTAATGATAAAAGTAAAATACATGACTTGTTTTAATTTAGCAAAAATAATTTAAAGCAAGGTTAATCTAAAAGCTAGGAAGTTAAAACCCTATGTTAGATTTAAAGTAAAAAGAAAACCGATCATATAGCACTAAACTAGCAATTTTTAATTTTATTTGATTTATGATTTTTTTATTTAGAAGTTAGGGAATAATAAAATATCAAAAGGGTTTGTATACATTGAAACATTTAATGAGTGAAACACATTTATTTATGAATTTGCTCATTTCCCTTTTTAAAGTTTAGGATGTAATAAAATTTTAAAAAAATAAATAAATCAAGTTTATGTAAACTAGTTAAATAGTCGATAGTAAATAAATATTATGAAAATGATTGTTTACAATGTAATACAATTCATTTGTCTTTTTAGGATTTATATATCTTTTTCTAATTCTGAAATAAAAAAGTAAAATAAAGTTGAAGAAAATTAAGGAATTTAAAAAAAATAAAAATCAGAGAGATGTACAGAGTGTCAAATAACTAGTTTTCATTGAAAACTCCCATACAACATCATAAATCAACCAAAATATTCAAGTCCCTTCGTAGACGAGGGCTAGGTACATGGTCTTTAGCCCTTCTAGACAGAACGTACAATAAAAAGACCAAGCATAAAGAAGAAAAAGAGAGCTGAGCCAAGAAGGAATAGAGCCATGATGGCGAATCACAAGGAGAGAACATGTGTAGTAAATTGATTAGCTTTGAATCGAATCGAGCCTTATTACAGAAAACTAAACAAGTAAATATTTACCTCATGAAGGTCAGCAAACTCATCATTGCTTATCCTCTTCGTTGCTTCACAAGACCACCTGTTGTAGACGATTTCGTCAATCCATGTTGAAGATGTAATGGACGTAAATTGATTAGCTTCGAATCGAATCAAGCCTTATTACAACAAACTAAACAAGTAAATCTTTACCTCATGAAGGCCAACAAACTCATCCTCGCTTATCCTCTTCGTTGCTTCGCAAGACCACCTGCTGCAGATGATTTCGTCAATCCATGCTGAAGATGTAATGGACGAATGAAATGAAAAGCTCTCTCAACACTCACAGCATATTATTCTCTGGAAAAAAATCTGCCTAAATTCTCACTCTCAACTTTATTTCTAAGATCTTATATCCTTCAGAATTTTTCTGTCTTCCTGAGGCCTCCAGGAAATAAAATCCCCCTTTAAGCAGGATGTGCATTGCTTCTTTTAAATGATTGGTTGGGTAGTTATGGCAGTTCTCGAATGAACTGGCTCAGGTGAATTGTTTTGAATCGTTCAATGACTAAAATTCGTTGTTAATTAAATATATGGGCATTAGTTGAGGTCTCCACAAGGAAAAATCGAATGGTGTTATAATCTCCAACTATCTGGAGAGGTAAATGCCACAAGACCACGCCTTCCACCTAGACAAACACATGAAAATCTATCATATTCGAAGCAACGATCGATCCTTGAGGATAACTAAGTTCAACAACCATATTTCCTCCTGTTATTTTGCATCCTTATCCTGCAAAGTCTCTTCAGTCACGGCGGCCTGGGCTTTGTCGAGAGGTTTGATGTAAGATAGCACGGGGTAAAGTGAAAGTTTGAAGAAAAATGTGTATCTGAGCAGAACTGCAACACCACGCCATTGCCTATACCTATGTGAAAATATTCTGCATGATTTAGAAAGAAAGAAAGTATTTTTAATGTCCATGAGGCTAAAAATAGCCTATGGGACAGATTGTTTTTCCATTTGGCTTTTGTATTCGGCCCTTTTCCTATGAAGTTTTACAATAACCGCTCCCAACTTCTCGACAAACTCTTCACTGAATAGATTATCCCAAGAACTAGCTGCCAGAATACCTGCATAATTTTCCCTATTGTCTTTTAAGGCTTCACATTCTAAAATGAAATGTTTTTCTGTTTCCACTTTTCCGAAAGAGCACAAAATACATACTCTTTCCTCCCACATTTCTTTTGGCCCTTTCCAGCGCCCTATTTCACAACGGAGTTGATGAGAATTAGTCCTTAATTGAGCAATAAGAATTTTAGATCTCCAAGAAATATTGGCCCCTATGTACTCCTTTTGTCGATGGTTATGAGTGGGGTTAAACTCTTCAATGTAGTACTTCTTCTTTCTCCCTAGCTCTTTCTCCCAAGTACGTTTGTGGAACTTATCCATAACAAAAGTTTTTATCTCCTTATTGTTTGTAGGACATATGCTCAAGCAAATGCCCCATTTACTAAACCATTTGTTATTTTGTCGCATCCAATTCTTCTTTCTTTTGCACAATCTGTCACTAAACACAACCTTAGGCCATCTACTCTCTTCCAATTGCTCAATTTTTTTCAAATACCTTATGACTCGCACCATAGCAATTGCTTCAATAGAAGCAACCCCTGTTTCACTTAACATGATAGCATAAGGGACTGCACTTTTAATTTTGAATTTGTTTGTAATCAAACGCTTCTAAATTTTATCGATTTGTTTCCACTGCATCTCGATTGTGCTGCTAGCCCACAGTTCACAACCGTAGAGAATCATCAGAATCACTAGAAGCCCAAAAAGAGTTAGAGTGGTTTTCCAGTCCCATAGCTCTGCGTCTCTACACCTGTTTTGAAAAGCATAAAATGCTTTCCAACACCCTAAAGTTCTTTTCTTTAGACAACCATCCCAACTTAAATTTTTGTTGAAGTCAATTCTGAGGTATTTGTAGTCTGCAACTTCTTCCAAAATGTTGCCTTCAAAGTAGAATTTATGTTGGTTATGCTTTCTTTTGTTAGAGAAAACCACTACTTTTGTTTTACTAATATTGACTTGCATCCCCACCCTTCTACAAAATGCTCAAGGGAACATAAGTGCTCTTGCAAACCAAGAGCCTATTTAGCAATCAATATAAGGTCATCTGCGTACAAAAGAAGCCTTATAACGAACTTGCCCAAATGGATACCATCACCCCCTTGAGAATTTAGCCACTCTTCAAGCTTGTCAATATATAACCCAAAAAGGGTAGGAGACAATGAGCAACCTTGCTTGACCCCGATATCGCTTCTAAAACTTTCAGAAATGCCTACTGAAGTTCTGATTTTGACTTTCACCTCTTCATACAGCCTATGCACAGTTGCTCTCAAATGCCTGGGAACCCCGAGTTCCTCCATTTTTCCCCAAAGCTTATCCCTAGGAACCGTGTCAAAGGATTTTCTGAAATCAACAAAGCAGCAAAAAAATTCTTCCTTTTTTTCCCAAAATTTTTCAATGATGTGCCTTAAAGTTATGCAATGATCAACTGTGGAGTGTTTAGGTCTTAACCCTGCTTTCCCTTTAGCACGTTTATCTCTTTCTTTTGCCCACTTGTTGATTTTATTTTCTAACATGTTGCCAAATAACTTTGCAAACAAGGGGTTTATCATTATGGTTCATTAATTGGAGGGATTATTGACGTCACCACTCTTGAAAAGAGGTATTGCCATACTAGTTGTCCAATCTATAGGGAACCCCTATTGTATGATGTTGTTGAAAATTTTTGTGATGTGAGGTGGAAGAATTTTTAAGCCCCACTTTAGATACTCTGCTTGGAGTTCATCTAAGTCTTTTTCTTTTTCGACGCCCAACCTCTTGATACCCATCTCTACCTCTTGCACCGTGAAGATGTTTGTGTCTGTGTTGACCAAGGGAGGAGGGTCAACCTTGGGATCCTGCTCATATAGTTGTCTTGCATAGTTGAACCATTTAGAAGTTGTAATGTTGTTTTCCGTTTGCACCTTTTTCGGTTGGAGCTCCTTCCAGAATAGTTTGGGGTTATTTTTCCCAAGGAATATTAGTTCTTCTCTCCTTCTCCTTGCCTTTTTCCATTCCTCGTCAAACCAAGCATTAACCAGAAAACAATTTGTTTCAGACCTCTTAATTTTTGCTCTTTTGCACTCAGTAAGTGCGCTTTGAATTAAATGTGTTAATCTATGACTATGAAGGCCATGAAATGAGATTTCCTCCTTCTCGAAGAGCCTCTCTAACGTTTTTTTGAAGGTATTACAATTCTCTGGAGTCAAAAGAATTCTGCCATTTGGAGGATTGTGTTGGACACACTAAGTTTTTGACCCTAACTGCTTCTTTCCGGTCCAAGAGAAACTTAAATGTATTGGCTTGTGATCTAATTTTAAGTCCCAAATTTGATCGCCAATCAGCACTTGCTCCATTTTCCCACTCAAACTATGCAAGCAAATTGCATAATCTACTACACTTGCTCCATTGTAAGTATTTCAAGTGAAATTACTTGACTTTTTCCATCTAGTCAAACCATTACAAATGACTAAATCAAAAGCCCCACATAGCATAAGCAATTGTTCTCCAAAGAGATTGCAGCCTTTATCCTCTGAAATTCATTCCCACTGATGATTACTCTCTTCTGTAAGCCAGATAGGGTCATCGTCTTCTTTGCAACAAAGAATGCTAGCTTGTCCACCTATAGTTCTAGCATTGAAATCCCCCACTATAAGGACTTCACCTAGCTGAGAATATATTGCAATATCTGTTTTTAGGGCTACAAAGGGATCTTTATGGTCAAGCCCTCTACTTTTGTAGATTTTTTAAACTTGTGGCGCAAAATAGCATGCTGCAATAATGATGTGATTTCCATTTTCTGATATTTTAAGCCAGGCAAATTGTTTATTTGGGTCTTCTTTTTCTAGCCGAATGAAACGGCCTTCTTTTTCTCTTACTAATACCATGATACCCCCGTGCCCTTTGCCATTCCCTGTTGCCTTGTGTTAGCGTCAGAAGTCACTCCTGGATTGCTTGCAGGAGCAGAGCCCAACACCCATCAGTTTTATGTCATGATTTAATAAATGGGGGTGATCAAATGGGTAAAGACTCAAGAAGATAAAACTTTGACTTAGGAGACCGGGCCTGGTATGTATGCAGCAAGGGAGATCTTGATCCAACTTTCGTCGGTGAATGGATTAAAGGGTGACAGAGGGAAGACTTGTGAGAAGGGTGAGCAATTCTGCCTCGGGCGACAAGCCTTCGAAAGCTTGAGGATGAAAAACTCATAAGCCAAGATCCTCTTGGTCCGGAGCTTCAAGGAGCAGAAGAGTGACTCAACTAGATCCTCCAATTCTAAGTTGTTCAGCGCTACAAAAATAACAGGAACCGGTTAGAAACAATGTAACTTCTATAGTGATCCAACCTACATCATCCTATAACATCTACAACTCGACTGGATCCTCCAATTCCAAGCCGTTATAACACAGTAAACAGAGATGAAAAAGAATCTGACATCCATAAAGTAAGAAGTCTCAAATGCCTTATACATTAACCAGAGCGACCAGCGCTTCATCAAAACTTTACAATCGGGAGCTTTGCTCAACCATCCCCCCTTTACAAAATGGAGAAAACGCCTACATATACTCCAAAACAACAACATTAGCAAAAACAAGACACTACATTAAAAACATTGTGTCTGCATGTCTTCTGGCAGTCTGCCTCATGCAGACTCAGGATGATCGTGCGCCTATGACAGACACCATCTTAACTACGCATGGCTCCAACAAGGGGAGTAGTTGATCCATTAAGTGTCGAGATAGCGTGTGCAGAATTCCTTAGACTAGTCAAGAACTCGGGCATAGCTCTTTCAGAAAATTCGATACACAGGACCTCTTTGAGCATACCACTTGCCAGACCCTCCATTCTCTATACTTAATGAATGAAAAGAGGTTTCAACCACCCGCTCTTGCCATCAACTACTCCAAGCAAGAAACAGTATTGAGGTCAGACCCGATGGCGCCTGGACATCGCGAGGATCCCCTCTATAACTGAACTCGGCGCCTTTGGCCCTCTGTACACAGCTCCTTTCTTTCTCCAAGTGACCACGGGCTGTGACCAGGGCGCTTTCGGCGTTCGCGAATGGGAAGGAGCTAATCCCTGCATTTAGATATCGCGACGAGTGAAACGTAGAGACGGCTCAGTCTGGTGCCACGCGTCTTTCTGAGATCTGACGGTCCTGAAACTCACTCGGCGATATTGTGGGCCCGGGTCCGAGACTCTCCTGGCACCTCGCGCATCGGAATATAATGGTGTTGCTCTTTGCGCCTTGGAGTCACGATGGGCGAAACGCCGAGATGGCTCAGTTTGCCGCCAGGTGTCCCCTTTGGATGGACGACTGAAAATGCTTCGTGATACCGCGGGCCCTACTTTCGGCGCTTTCGGCGCTAACGGGGTTCGGGGTTTCGAGATGTAGAACAACATGAAACTCTCGCCCCTCGAACTCTCGAATGCCGAAACGTCGACGCGACTAGATCTCGCGCCACACATCCTTAGGATGAACGAACGAGGGGGAATTCAATATTTAAAAAGGAGACGCCTTCGTTTACAGCCTCGCTTGAAGTGACTTAGTGCTAGGACCATGAGCTCGGCTTCAAAGGCTCTTTCGACATTTCGTCGATCGACGATATCAACTGCAACGAATGGGAGGCTCCTTGTTTCTCGAAACTACGATCCCCGATACACCGACTGGAAGCCACCTGTCTCCATTGGATCAGACGACCCATATTTGTCTTGAATTATTGGAGCTATCTCTCGCATTAACCCCAGGGAAACCTGGCAGCCCCGAAATCCCGACAACCATTGATCAGCTTTATAGGTGGATCTCGGTGGTTGTCAACAAAACTTCGCCCATTCGCTCGAATTGTAACTGAAAATGGGTTCCTCCGTGCTGCGCTTGGGCGCTTCCCGGGAAATCCTACAGTCCTGTGTATCTTAGGCCCAAGACAATAAATGTCGCTAACATTAGGCTCCATGGGGGATAGAGTCGTCCCTGTGATGCTCTAAGAACTCATTCCGCAACTTCAGTGCCTTGCTGTTGGGCTATGGAGTCATGCTCAAAACATCCCGCTGCTGAAAATACAGGCCGAAAAATAAAAGTAACAAAA
Source organism: Picea engelmannii (assembly GCA_009831015.1). Taxonomy (NCBI): domain Eukaryota; kingdom Viridiplantae; phylum Streptophyta; class Pinopsida; order Pinales; family Pinaceae; genus Picea; species Picea engelmannii. The sequence goes on from ML811490.1 coordinate 94,304, forward strand.
TAAAGATACATGCTCAAGGGAGCTTATTTATATACAATCATAAACTAATAAAACACTTTACATGGGGCTAGGTGAAAGCAAACTTCCACCATAGCCAATCAAGTAACTTCCTAAAGGGAAGCTCTTTCCTTCTGTCGATGATCACCAGCAGATAGTGTAACTGTGACAGCAGAACGACTACACTCTTCAACTTCTCCTCACAGGGTGAAGTTGATATGGAATAGGGCAGCTCCAAGGCATAAAGAACATGCCACTCCATGTATTCGCTGACAGGGTCATAGAATGAGCGGCGAATTTTGGAAAATTGGCGACAGGTAGCCTCTTCTGCTACACAGTTGTTCACCTGCAGCCGAATATCTCTGATAAGCACAGGCGGGTGAATAACTGAAGTGGGCTCGCTGATCGCAGGTGGTGGTTGCTCACTGAATGGTTCTGAACAAAGGGAAGATTGCTCCTCTGGTTCTTTTTCCTCTTCTTCGCTCTCCCCCGTGTCAGATTCATAATTTTCATAAACAGGACCTGTGGGAAAGCTCTACTCTTGGAAGTCCTGTGTTTCCAGCTCAGAACATGATTCATAGCTATCATAAAACGGCTGGCTGTTCTAACCAGCAAAAGGTGATGTGGGGTTCTGCTACTCCCCCTCCAGATAATCATCAAAGTCGAGGGGGAAAAGAGCTTCTCCAACTTGTAGAAATGGAACTATCCCCCACTCCTCCGTTTCGACCCCAAATGTAAACACATCATGGGAAATCTCATGAAGGAAAAGAGAACAATCCTCTTCCAAACTACCTCTTCATTGTATTGACCTGAGACAACAAGTTCATCGGGGGCAGACGTTAATGAGATTACAAAATCTTCAATAATCTCCTCGAAAGCGCCATCTAGAACATCTGCCTCAGAGACTGGAAGATCCTCTGCACAGTATTCAGATTTCAACCTTTCTAATTGAGCAGAGAGATACTTCACCTATTCCCTCAGCTTGCTCAGGGTGTCTTCTTCCTCCCTGGGATTTTCATCACTTCCATAACACTCCTCCGATGCAGACGAATGGGGAGGAGAAAGGAATGCTTTCTGATCTAGATCATCAGGATCATCCTCATAGCCTATGTCAAAAATAGCTTCATTTTGTACAGAGTTGTGGTATCCCTCACCACAGTTATGAAAAATCAACTCAAAGGGATAAAACTCATGACAATAGGCGATGAAAGCTGCATGAAACTCTAAGAGTGAAGAAATTCTAGCAGGGGGTAAAGAATGATACCATTTACGCGCGTCCCCTGCTAACGAGAACATGAACATCTTCAGTAATACATCCTCATGATGTATCTCCCACTGACGCATGAGTTCATGAAACTCATTGAGGTGCTGAGTAGGGTTGTCCTCTTCGCATTTTCTAAATATGGGCAAATAATCGCCCCATTCATTCAGAGAGGGGGCAACATTAGGAAAACCAGGAATAGCAGAAAAATTAAAAGGAGCAAACCTACGAGCAAGGATTTTCTCCATATCGAACCAGTGGAGTCGCCAATCGATCCTCGAATCATGGAGTCGCCTAGGTGAAAGATGCGCAGCTTCAAAAATGTCTGGTCCTTGTTCACCATCAAAGGCCAGATCTTAACGTTGTCGTTACCCCAGGAAGATTCTCAAACTGAGAAAGCAGCTGCTGAAACTTTCTCGAGAAAGCTCCTTAGGGTCATCTTTCAGGTGTGCTAACAGTAGTCACGGCTGAAACAGTGATGTGGAAACAATGGAGTCGTCAGGTGCACAGTAGCAATCTTTAAGGGCTCTGATGTCTGATGCACCTTCAAAATCAGAGGCTCAATGTTGTTCTGCCCAGGGAAAATCTTCAACTTCGTCCCTGGCAGTGGCGCCAGAAAATGTTAGCATCAGAAGTCACTCCTGGATTTCTTGCAGGAGAAGAGCCCAACACCCATTAGTTTTATGTCACGATTTAATAAATGGGGGTGATCAAATGGGTAAAGACTCAAGAAGATAAAACTTTGACTCAGGAGACCGGACCTGGTATGTATGCAGCAAGGGAGGTCTTGATCCAACTTTCGTCAGTGAATGGATTAAAGGGTAACAGAGGGAAGACTTGTGAGAAGGGTGAGCAATACTGCCTCGAGCGACAAGCCTTCGGAAGCTTGAGGATGAAAAACTCAGAAGCCAAGATCCTCTTGGTCCGGAGCTTCAAGGAGTTGAAGAGTGACTCAACTGGATCCTCCAATTCTAAGTCGTTCAGCGCTACGAAAATAACAGGAACCGGTTAGAAACAATGTAACTGCTACAGTGATCCAACCTACATCATCCTATAACAGCTACAACTCGATTGGATCCTCCAATTTTGAGTCATTCTAACACAGTAAACAGAGATGAAAAAGAAGCTGACATCCATAAAGTAAGAAGTATCAAATGCCTTATACATTAACCAGAGCGACCAGCGCTTCATCAAAACTTTACAATCAGGAGCTTTGCTCAACCATCCCCCCTTTACAAAATGGCGAAAACCCCTACATATACTCCAAAACAACAACAACAGCAAAAATAAGACGTTGCATTAAAAACATTGTGTCTGCATGTCTTCTGACAGTCTGCCTCATGCAGACTCAGGATGATCGTGCGCCTATGACAAACGCCATCTTAACTACGCGTGGCTCCAGCAAGGGGAGTAGTTGATCCATTAAGTGTCGAGCTAGCGTGTGCAAACTTCCTTCGGCTAGTCGAGAACTTGGGCATAGCTCTTTCGGAAAATTCGATACACAGGACCTCTTTGAGAAGACCACTTGCCAGACCCTCCATTCTCTATACTTAATGAATGAAAAGAGGTTTCAACCACCCGCTCTTGCCTTCAATTACTCCAAGCAAGAAACAGTATTGAGGTCAGACCCGATGGCGCCTGGACATCGCGAGGATCCCCTCTATAACTGAACTCGACGCCTTTGGCCGTCTGTACACAGCTCCTTTCTTTCTCCAAGTGACCACGAGCTGTGACCACGGCGCTTTCGGCGTTCGTGAATGGGAAGGAGCTAATCCCTGCATTTAGAAATCACGACGAGCGAAATGTCGAGACGGCTCAGTCTGGTGCCACGCGTCTTTCTAAGATTTGACGGTCCTGAAACTCACTCGACGATATTGTGGGCCCAGGTCCGAGACTCTCCCGGTACCTCGCGCATCGGAATATAACAGAGCTGCTCTTTGCGCCTTGGAGTCGCAATGGGCGAAACGCCGAGATGGCTCAGTTTGTCTCCAGGTGTCCCCTTTGGATGGACGACTAAAAATGCTTCGTGATACCACGGGCCCTACTTTCGACGCTTTCGGCACTATCGGGGTTTGGGGTTTTGAGATGTAGAACAACATGAAACTCTCGCCCCTCGAACTCCCGAATGTTGAAACGCCGACGCGACTAGATCTCGCGCCACGCATCCTTAGGATGAACGGACGAGGGGGCATTCGATATTTAAAAGGGAGTCGCCTTCGTTTACAGGCTCGCTTGAAGTGACTTAGTGCTAGGACCATGGGCTCGGCTTCAAAGGCACTTTTGGAATTTCTTCGATCGGCGATATCAACTGCAACGAATGGGAGGCTCCTTGTTTCTCGAAACTTCGATCCTCGATACACCGACTGGAAGCCACCTGTCTCAACTGGATCGGACGACCCAGATTTATCTTGAATTATTGGAGCTATCTCTCGCATTAACCCCGAGGCAACCTGGCAGCCCCGAAATCCCGACGACCATTGATCAGCTTTATAGGTGGATCTCGATGGCCATCAACAAAACTTCGCCCATTCGCTCGAATTGTAACTGAAAAGGGGTTCCTCCGTGCTGTGCTTGGGCGCTTCCCGGGCAATCCTGCAGACCTATGTACCTTAGGCCCAAGACAACAAATGTCGCTAACACCTTGTTCCACACTATTATCTTCCAATACCCTTCAAGCAAAGGTTTCTTGCACCCTTCATGCTCATGTGTTTCTATGAGGCAAATCGTGTCTCTATCTTCCACAATAGGCCCTAACTCAGGTCCTCGTCTCCATGGATAACCCCTGCAGTTCCAACAAACTAATCTTAAGGAAACCTGGGTATGACTTGATTGCTATTTGTTTTGACATGCAAGACTCACAGTTGAGTCTTTGTCCCTGCTTGCCCATACTAACCTTGCTTCCTCATTTCTTGTTGAAGAGTTTGTTGCCTCTTCTTTGTTATCGTTTTGATGCCTTGTTTTGGAAGGAGGTCCAAATTGCGCTATCACAGCTTTACCTTTATAAATCCATGCTCTTTTTTCCTCATCTCTTGCTACCCTAACTTTTGTCATTTAGTCCCTCCTTTCCTCTTGTTGTCTTACAGTTAAGTCTTCTTCTAGAAAAAACCAAGAACCCCTCAAGAACTACTTCCTGCTTAGAATGATATCTTTATCACGCAAGTTGGGCATGATAAATTTTATGGGCCTGGCTCTCTCATTGTTAGGCTTACCTACTCTCCATGCTTGACGTATTTGTCCTTGCCATTGGAGCTTGTATTTCAAGAAGTCTCTTGCAAGGTCAAGAGTACATTCATTTTTCCCATAATCTTTCACCCCCTTAATAATTATGCTTGTTGCTCTATCATGTATTTCCTTGCTTTCTCTATCTTGCATATTGTCCACCTGAATGTTTGTTTCTCCTTCCCTCTTAGCAGAATTGCTAGTAACTTCAGCCCAGTTTTGGAGAGTTTTGCGGAATCTCCTTTCCTCTCTTCTCTTGATGTCTCTTCATTGTTTTTTATTTGGGCAACTATTTTCCCCTTATCCTGGGATGGTTTCACATTCATCACCTATGTATTCTCCACTTCAAATTTCTTCATGTTTTGCACTTCTACTTTCATGCATTGCCATTATGTTTTCCCTATTCGGAGAGCTTCCTGTAGCAATGACACTTTCTCCTTCAGAACTTTGTTGCTTGCTGTTAAAGCTTGGTTTTCAGCTGTTATTATATGGATTGTACAATCTCTTTCCAGCTCTTTAGCTTCTACTACTTCCAACCTCTCTTTTACCTTTAACAGTTCTTTCACATAAAGATCAGATGACCAAGTGAGAGGTGTGGATGTGGGACTATATAGGGCATAATCATCAATGACTTTTCCTTTTCCTTTGGGCTTGTTGCCACATGCTTGCAAAAAGGACTTGTTTGAATGTTGTTTCTTGCGAAGGACCCAAGTACTTTCCCTTTGATACCTTTTTTTCCTTGTCTGCTCCCATTTTAGACGAGCTAGTCTCTGTTTTAAAATGCCTCGATACTATTTGGCACTAACCCAAACCCACTTCCCATTTTTGGTTGATGAGGCAATTTTCACTTGCCCTATATCATTTGTTTCCACATGTTCTAAAGTTTCTTGTCCCATTGTCATGATTATATTAAGGAAAATCAAAGTCTCTGCCCAAAACTGACCCTTTGTTTTATGCTTAACACTTCAATATCTGTTGGTCTGACCACTAAAAACTTGTTACCCTTCCCTTGTTTCTCTGCCCACTGTCCCTGACCTCTGTTAGACCACTGTCCCTGTCCTCTGTTAGCCCCCTGTCCCTGTCCTCTGTTAGTGTTTTTGGCAAACAATTCACTAAAATTCTCTTGCTGGTTTGTTGATTGGTTTAGGATTTTTGTCAAACAGTTTCATTGTAATGTGTTATGTTTGTTGTTGTTAGTTGTTGTATTCCTGTAACCCTGTTGATGTATCCCTGTTGTTGTTGTTATTGCATAAACCTGTTGTTGTTTCTGTATCCCTGTAACCCTGTTGTTGTAACCCTGTTTGTTGTATCCCTGTAACCCTGTTGTTGTATCCCTATTGTTATTGTGTAAACAAAACCCCCTTTGCCCGTGGACATTGCTGAGAGAATGACATTTCATTTATGCCACAAAATATTTCCATATTGATGCGGATTAAAACTCAGCATATCCTCAAACGAACCTCATCTCAACTAAAACTTTTATTTCAATCTGTGGGGGGATTGTAATTCACGATGAAAAGAAGAATGACACTCGCGCTGAGATGACTATATTGGCCTTGTATGCCTTGTCTCTCTTCAACTTCTCTTTATCACTTTGAATGGAAAGAGTGGGCAACAACAATTTCTCTCTCTGAGGGCAGCAATGATTTCTCTCTCTCGATTTATCACTTTGAATGGAAACAACTAATGTATTCTTACCAAATAAGGAGCCATTATTGCTCGAAGTTTACTTGTTCCACTTGTGATTTAAGAACCCGTTCACAGAGATGGAATTCTGGGTATATATTTTTGGAAGCGGCTTCCTGCCAGAAGTCTGTCACACCCTTGTAGTCAGGACACTTTTAAACCGTCAATTCAAATAACTTGGGCACCTCTTCATTTTCTGTGTCAGTCCTTCCAGACATATTATCATTATTATTATTCTGAGAGCATTCGGTGTCTGTTTGAATGCAATCAATAACTTTATCTTCACGTAGTGACTGCCAAGTGCGCTCTCGTGATTTCTAGGAAGCAACCCACACTGCAATTAGATTTTGTGTATCTCTGTCTCTTGACGTCCCTCACTTCTCCTTGTAACCTGGATCATTTCACCGCTACCTTTGAATACACATGCTTAATATATTAACGCACGGTGATAACATATAAAAATCCAGCCATGCCCTTTATCATCCCTTTATCATCAATGCATACGAATCATACTTACCCTCACTCAATCTCCTTCCATTTGGATATTATTCATCCATGGCAGAAATCTACTTTCATAAAGGGCTCAAAAGGAAGTAGGCTAAAATCTTTATGAGAACGTTATTTCCTCATGAAATAAAAAGAAAGAAAGAAAGTATTTTTAACGTTTACGAAGCTAAAAAAATAGCCTATGGGACATATTGATTTTTTATCTGGCTTTTGTATTCAACGTTTTTCCTGTGAAGTTTTACAATAACCACTCCCAGCTTCTCGACAAACTCTTCGTTGAATAGATTATCCCAAGAACTAGCTGCCAGAATACCTGCATAATTTTCCTTCTTGTCTTTGAGGGCCTCACATTCTAAAATGAAATGTTTTTTTGTTTCCATTTTTCCGGAAGAGCAAAAAATACACACTCTTTCCTCCCACATTTCTTTTGGCCTTTTCCAGCGCCCTGTTTCACAACGAAGTTGATGAGAATTAGTCCTTAATTGATCAATAAGAATTTTAAATCTCCAAGAAATATTGGCCCCTATGTACACCTTTTGTTGATGGTTATGAGTGGGGTTAAACTCTTCAATGTAGTACTTCTTCTTTCTCCCTAGCTCTTTCTCCCAAGTACGTTTGTGGAACTTATCCATAACAAAAAAAATTATCTCTTTACTATTTGTAGGACACATGCTCAAGCAAATTCCCCATTTACTAAACCATTTGTTATTTTTCCGCATCCAAGTCTTCTTTCTTTTGCACAATCTGTCACTAAACACAACCTTAGGCCATCTACCCTCTTCCATTTGCTCAATTTTTTTCAAATACCTTATGACTCGCACCATAGC